>SJOL01007305.1:103292-197605 GCA_004794785.1 Opisthorchis felineus
GTAACCGCAAAATGCACGTAAGTTCGTTATAAGTACGTCATTTTTAGATGAGTGAATATCTTCTCAAGTATGGTATACACGACTGAATTTTCTGTAAGATTGTGATGAGTCTTTACGCAGTGAATTGCTGCTTGGCGAATAAGCCTCCGATACGATGACAATGGACCTGAACAGCTGAAGCATGATTAGCAATGTGTTTTTGCATGTAAAAAATATGTTTGAATAGCTTTCAACGTTAAAGTAAAATATCAGAGCTAATCTAAGGCAAAGAAAAGGTAGATCTTGTAGCATCAGGGAAATCCCGATTGCCCAAAGTTCTGTTTCACAACAGAGACAGGGACGTTCTTGGCAGAAGAATCGTGCAACCTTGGAACAAATGCAAAACTTGTCGAATCTATATTGTGCTTCCAACTCATTGAGGCTTCTTGAGGTTGAGATATTTTTTGGCTTGTAACAGCACCCCATAGAACAACATCCGCGTGTGGAAACGACAGACTTTTTCTCCAACTCGTCATCTGTGGCGCTCACAGCAGTTTCGCTAGGTACGTTGACATATGTTACTGTTCGTTCTATCAGCGACCTCCTGGAATTGAAGGATTCTCCATATCTGACCAATTGGTCTTCATCTATTTCGCGAACGGCGGTCTTATTGAAACAAAACTGCAAAAGACTGGCTTGCCACAAGCACAATATCACTGTGCGCAAAAACAGGTTTTTCCTCACCTCCGGCTCGTTAAACGCCTCGAACAGTTCTAGGATATCGGCAGCTGTTCCAATATTTGTAAGCAATAACTGTGAAAGTTGGTCTCGGCTGAGTCCTTCGCGAGGCATCAACCAACGCCCCACGATCACCGAAAGGAGCAGAAGCTGTTCCATGGTCTGCTTTTGTTGGTTCAGTGGTAGATGCTTTGGTTGTAGCATCTGTAATGAGAACACAAATTAATTTGAACAATTAATTTGAGGAAACTTCTGGTAAATGAAGGTAACGCAGGTCTGTTATGGATGAGTTTTCTGACTGCAAGCTCCCAGTATTCAACCTGACATTCTCATCGTTCCCGGCTCCGAATTTGGGAGAAGCTAAATCGTGACCATACGAACGAAGTCAGCATTGTCTGAAGACCACTCATGGGACTGCGTGCCGATATGCGTGCAATCGAAACGAAAACTTTAACAATTGTCCTACTTATACTGATACCCCCATAAACCTACTATTTTGGGAATCTGAATTCTGTGGACAGCAGGTGAATTGAGTTCATCCCTCTATAGAGTTCCAGTCAGCCACAAATACAGGTAAATCTTCATATTCGCCTTTGCGAAGTGTCCTTCTGTGTACCATACGGATACATGATGCCCAGCAGACCACCTGAAACAGCGTCTTCGAGAATCGTTTTGGTCAATAATGATGTCACCATCGTGAGTAAAACGGACAAAGATTAAAACTGTGGCAAAATTTTCGCGCCGACCTGGTGGATGATTACCATTATAATTATTCACTCATCAATAGAAAAGTCGGACTAAATATATGAAGGATAAGTAAAAACGGTTCAGTCAGCAATTTAAATAAATCCCAGTAAATTGGAAGCACAAAATGTATATCTTAAAATTACCATATAAGCTGATTCCCTATTTGCTAACGAAACCAACCACTCCTTGCGTTAAAAGAACTGTCCGTCTCCAGTTTGATTCGGCTCTAACTTGGCACCCTATAGGGTTAATCGTACTACCGTCTACCAGGTATCTAGTTCAAAGGTTGTCTAAGAAGTTGGCCGTTAGTGAAAGAAATACTCCATGATGCATCAACATCCGCAGGCGGTTTTTCCCATCCTGAAGATGATCAAGAAGACACAGATTTGTAATCACCATTGTTCCCTAAACTTCTTGAGCGTCGATTTGTGAATGTGGTGTAGAAATTTTGTGCTCCCCCAAGGGAATCAGTGTTTTGCTGAAATTGGTACAGACTACCGCAGGTTCCTTTCGCAGTTATATTCAATATATTGAATTCTTTCTTGGCCGAACTGTTAAGTGTTCAAACCACTAGCCGGGAGGTCACGGATTCGAAGCTTCCTGGAGTTTCGTGAGATATGCGTTGCTGATGACTCCCAGTAATGATGAAACAGCTGTATAGGGCTTCTAGGCTTTTCAGCATAGATTGGCTTCACTTGCAGGAAAAGGTCTCCATTGCAGCGAAATTATTGAGTAACGGAAAGCAAACACCCACATGTAATTCCGTGTTTTAGTCTTTACGCAAACAGCTCAGTCCACTGCAATTGTTCAGTATCAAGACATAAGCCAGGAGCCAGTTTATTCTAGCTGCTACAGGTTAGTTGTTTTTTTATCAAACAAATGAGGAACTTGCTTTGATCCAGGAGTACCAATGGCTAAATGATCGGGTCTTATCCGCGAATGCCACTAGTGTTTACTGTGTCACGTTCCAGGGTCTAAACCTGAAGTGATGGCAGTTGCCAGTTTACTAGATATACTCCACACATTGTTGCCAAATAATAGACTAACCGGTTGTGTAGGCCTGGAAGAAAAGTGCTCTGAGGAGCAGACGGTTCTCTGACGTAGAACACATGTCCCCTAACCAGCGCAAGTAACTATCTTACCCATGGCGGTGACTGGCTTCCTTCAAAACCATCCAACATACCTCTCCAACGACTATTCTGTGTCCAAAACAGTTCCGGGAAGTGATTTCAGACACCGGACGTAGGCCCAACACTTCGAGTCTTATCATGTGGAAAACTCTGTTTCTTGGACAGACAAAGTGAATGTGGACTAGCAATACAGGTGTCTGAGGTTGGCAAAAGCAGTCCTGGTGTTCCGGAATCGAGAAGTATTTTCGTCTTCAGCCAGGCTAAACGAACTTACGCAACCAGTTAGGTGCCTGAATTTATCCATCACCTCAGGGTTTATTCCCACTGAGCCTTGCAATAACACTGCAATATTCAGGTATGGTGCGCATTCCAAATCATGGGGTAAAATAATTAGGATGGTTTACACTAATGGGGGATCTGTTTCAAAACGTGAAATAGTCTGATTTTTTGGTCTGTAAATGATAGACTCGATAGTTGTTTGACACCTGAGGTGCCAAGGGCTGGGAGGAAAGTTCCAAGTAGCTCACCAGTAAAAAGTTGAAGGGGAGTGACGACAGAGCGCAGCCTTGCTGCATTGCCATTTGATGCGATGAAAGGAAAGATCTTAGCAGATAGTTTTTCTGACCATTTGGTGGAAATATCTGAAAACGAGTGCAATCGATTCCTGTCGCGAAACTCTTCTTCATCCCCTGGGTTTTCTCTGTTGCCCATTCACCTCTCGTTCCTCAGACCCTTGAATACACGGCTTTTGGAAGATTGGAGTTCACCATCATGGTGCCAGAATGGTTTTCCGTTATCAGTGAGAACTGGTCGTTGTGTCGATTTTTTGCCTTTATTGGACCACGACAGACAGCTTGGTAGACGGTCTTGAAAGCTGAAAGCCTAGCTTCGTTTTGTTGTGGCTGGTTGCTTCATTCGCATGTTTTTCTTCGTTCTATTTGCGGTCGTCGTAGCCACTGTTTCCGCGTAATTCTGTCAACTTTTGCAGCCACTCACTCCGATATGTCGAGGTGCAGGCATCTTTCGAATATGTCTGAGACCTGTGATTCATTAAAAGTGAATTGTTGAGCTTTTTCACACGATTGCTTAGCCTGAATCCGTTATGTGAATTAGTGTAACTGATGACCGAATTTCCCAGCTGACTCCAAGACCGGTTGGCTGTTGATAACAGTCTAAAAGCTCGTTGTGACATTTCATACTGGCTGTGATGATACTCTGTTCAAAAGTGGAGAGGCCGCTCTTCATTTTATGCGTGATGGACATCAACGCCGATATAACCACCCACATGTGCCTCACTTTGTCAGTCAGCTTGCTTATTCCTATCAACTATCACTATCCCAATGCTCAACACTGTCGAGAAAGATCCCGAGTCACCGGCTGTAGAAAAGACAAACGAACATAGTTTACGGCGTTTACACTGATTTCAACTGAGGCAGCCAGCTTGACGGCGGAAACACGAGTTATTAATGGAATCCAGTCTAGTAGTGCGCTTTTATCTCATAGACTCACACAGCTTATAAAACATAGATTTCAAGAGCCGTTGAATAAAGACCACCGGATAAACGTGAGACATTTGACAGCTATATGAGACAGGATGGCCCATTTGAGGAGGTTGTGGATGAAAAATGACCAGATGTAAATGGAGCTCTTTCCAGTTTACTGTCATCCAGGCCTATTTGTGATATGATGATCCTGACTTTCCTGGGATCCAAACCTCTCCAAAATCTTAGGCCCGCATTTATACATCTTTGTTTTTGATACTACTTGCAAAATCTCTCATGCTACCCCGTGTGGCCACTCATAGGTAGGCTAAACTAGCCGTGGCTTGTCATCACTAGTCCAGACAGTGCTTCTCCAAAGTGAATTCAGGTCTTACACTGAGGCGTACCTCGAAAATTACAGCTTAAGCTGACTAACGAATGAGAGATCTTCGGAGCGAAAATGCCACATTCTGCCTCTGAAAAATAATTATATTCCCTAGGTTTAGCAAGTTTTCTTATTTGTTCTCTTCTAGCAGTAACTGCTTCTAGCTGCCCGTCTGCAGCTGGGTGTCTCTGTACTGGTCTCGATGCCGATTGTGTAGTTCTCACTTTACTGTATGTAAGGCTGCATGCTGATATGTATCGGGAACCTGTAGGAGCGCTTCATTGAGAAGTTGGTGGCAGTAGCGTGTGCTTTTATGGTCAAGAATGATGGAAAATTCAGTCGTTAGCGGCCTTCTTTAAAACTCGTTATAGAGCGCATTTGCTCCTCACCTACCGGAGTGGCGGAAGTGCTCAATTTATGATGATGATAATGGTGAAACTTTGGATTTTTGGCTCAAATGCGAAGACTGTCAGCAACCAGTTCGGCTGCTTTTGGGGAGGTCTGTACCCGAACGACGAAGTAGGAAGAGCTGAGAGATGACCGAATTAGCTGAGTTTACATCCGATCGAGTTCAGTTAGAGTATACAGAAGGAAATGTCCAAAATTAGTCCGACTGACAGGGAAAATTTAAATTGGTGCATGAATGGATTTGGTTACGCGTTACAAGCTCTCAATCGGGTTGCGAATCTTTGGGAAACGGGCATTAACATCCACACTGGACGCCAAGCACAGCCAAAAAATCCTCGATAGCAGATATACTCCATGTCTTTAAAAGGAGCCCAGTATTACTCTTTGCATCCGCTTTTGATCTAATTCAGCTATACCTACCTTAAGCTGTACTTCCCTGCGGAAGATAAGGATGGCGTTTAGTCCTCAACAGAACTTCTGTAGCGTTTGTTGTTCTCCCAGTTTTAGACGTAGAAAAAACCTTCAAAACAAATCAGTTTGAATTTTTACCCCAGATAATTTCTAGGCAAGCTGATGGTGTTACAACTTGCGAAGAGTACGGAGTAGCCTGTAGAACTGCTGAGTGTTGTTTATTTTAATTCCTGTTTCTTGCGCGATAGCTTAAAAGTGGTCACAGCCCTACTTGACGATCTGCAAATGTCCTGTCCACTTTCAGATGGGCTTGCAAAGTCGCCTCGAGGACCTCAGTGATTGCAACCACAACACGACCTCTGTTGAGTAAAAAGAATTTTTTCGAATCCTACTTGTGAATTTCCTCATGAAAGACAACGGCAAGTCATGCTGTAACATTTCTGTTGAAAAATAATCTAGGTGGCAATTTGAACCCCCATCTAAGCAAAAAGAAGTCGGACAAACTCTCATTCAGCCACACGCCACTGGGCTGCGCAGTTATTAAGTCGCAGTCGCGCGGGATACAGCGTAATGATGTTTTCCATGCTGCACCATGTAGACCGGACTGGCCGCTCAAGATATATGTATGGTACACCTTTCTGAGAACAAAATTCAGAGTTTTATAAGGGCTATTTAGAGGTGATGAACAAGACCCAGTTTCAGCCAGAAAAATAATTTCGATTGTGGGTGGAAGTAGTGACCCTCTCTACGCGGAATGCAGGCGTTAAAAGTAAACAGTACTTCGTTTCTTTAAAATCGGAATTGCAGAGTCCGTGGTTATAGACCGATATCTGGCTGAACGAATTTGTAGTATTTGATGTAGAGACCATTTTAATTTTTCTGATGCACCGAAATATGCAGATATCTTAATTTACTAACAAAAAAGCGGAGTTCTGTAAGGATATCCTTTAGAAGATGATTGGGTTGACTCAGTTTCCGGTTAGGCTGAGAGGACTCGCTTTGGAGTCATCGAATTGCATCTGATAGATTATCCCAAGCGTCTTCAGCCTATTAGTAGGCGTCAGGCTTATGGGACCCATTACGAGCAGAGTTACTCTTGTATGAAGTGGAGTGACGGTAGAACATTCTCCTCCCTCTTAATCTGGGTTGCAAGGGCGGGCGTCAGGAGAGAAGTATCGGTATGAATCTCCAGACTAACTGCAGGATTGTTTAAAAATATTTCGAAGCTTAATTCTCAGGACAAAGACGGTTCTCACTTGACACAAAGAGTGAGCCCTATTTGAACAAACCGAAGACTTAGTGTGTTCCGTCGTTTGAACGCAGGTTGGGTGGACCCGAAAGTTGGCTGCCATCACTCACCAGAGGAGCATTGTCCGTCTTAGAGACAGTCTTTTGCTCATTTTATTTTAGCGGTGAACCATTGCAGGATTTGTGGAACTTTTGTCTACACTGAGCAGTCTTGCACTGTTGATGAGCTTTAACAAAGGGAGAATCGAGTCCACCACTTGCCCTTTTTGTTCGGACTCACCAGCATTTCGTTCTGTCGGTAAGCAACGCATTTTTCTCAGGAAGTGTAAATGTCAAGTTTTGGAGTACACTGTATTTCAATTGAATGTGCCGTGGTAGGGATCATTTGTCCGCAGAAGATGTCCCCTTTTATCCCACAGGTAGACCGCTGTTCCGTCTCCTGAAGTTTGCACCAGAGGACATGATATTAACTTCCGAGTGTCACTGAGATGGTGTCTGCATTTGGACTAGCTGCTCCGTCCATTCGTCTTTACCAGTAAATTGCACGTCAAGCCACACAAGGCCGAGCTTCACTAATGAATTCTTGAATAGTCTTACCTGTACTGCGCATGAGGAGATGCCGTCTTTTGAGGGCATTTCCCGATTATACAGTTCAGGTACAGGGCAAAATGGCGGCACCCACAAGACGACCAACGCATTCCTAATATACCTACGCAACTGATATACCGCAACTTAAAGAAATAAAACCCATTTTATGCATTCGGAACTTGTTTATTATTATATCTCTTACTATGACAAGGGATGGCGCCACTTCTATAAATTCGTATCGCTTTATCGACTGCTTGTGTTCACTGGCTTATGATGTGTTACACGTACGACAATGTGCGCAAATTGCATCGAAGGGACAAAATATTGGTTCACAAAATCTAGCACCTTAACTCTTTTATAGACTTTAAACTGGTTACCTTGCAAATGCTCCGGTGTCCTGCTTCAGAAAATAACAACGTTGAACATGCATTCCAGGTTAAACATTTGTATGAGCAATACTCTGGAATTCGGATTGCCGAAAGATTCATAGGAACTAAACTGTGATTTTATTGGGGACAAATGTGATGACGTCAGTCGGAAAATTTTCTGTGTTTATCCTGGGTTAAAATCCGGGTACTGTTTGTGCACCTCATTCATGTGCTAACAAAATGGAAAGCAATTAACTGTGAGAAAAAATTTCGCGCATTGTCAATGTTTTGCCTTCACTTCGTCAACTGCGCATAAAAACAGTCAGGTTTGGGTGCTGATGGTATGTAGGCATGTTGATTCTGAGCCGTCATATGACAACGGGGCACAAACAGCAAAGGATCTGTTACGAAAAAACAAAGCTAGCACTCCGAGGAGCAGTCCGGCCGATGGTCAGCGGTTTGTTCGCTAGGCTAAGCAATTTAATCGTATACTTTTACTCGTCATTCGAGATCACATAGTCAGTGCGTTGTTGGGGGACGGAGAGTTGGTGATTGTGAGTTGAGTAGTGTTGCACGTGGGTCGATATACGTGCTGTTTGCCGGTGGATCGAATACTTTGTGCAGTACCATGCTTCCTCCGTGTTTCGTGCCTTGTGTCTGCGCATGCCAAGATTTTCAGGTTTCCCAGGTTGAATTTGTGACCTTGGTCTTCATGCTTGGAGAGCAGTAATGGAAATCCATATCTTCTAATGGGTGAATTGGATTCTTTTATTCCCGTACACAGTTTGCTCCCAGTGTTTCCGACATAGAACTTATTACGGTTCGTGCAGTTTACTAGCTACGCTATGATATTTCCCTTAATTTTAGCAATGTTGTCCTTTGAACTTGAGATCAGTTTTGGTAAAGTTGCACTCGGTTTGTGAGCCGAAAGGATCCTTCGGTGAACTTATAATCTGGCTGTCTTCAGGTATGTTGTTGACATAAGGTATAACCATCCGTTTGCTTATTTGTTCGTGCTGTTGTAACCGTTGAGATACTATCTACTCTGCGACGGATTCAGGCAACCAGCAAGTTGAACAGGATTCAATTTATATATCATTGCTTAAAAAGGGCAAACGTCTCTCTCAAAAAGAACTGACTATCAGATTAACAAACCAGAAAACAAGAAAGCTTTTGGAGTCACATCAATAAGGGTCACGGCATGAAGCCCAGAGAAGTCGAAGACAGAAATCTCTCGAGCACTGACTAGTGAACCAGAGCAGGGAAGCCCGAGTTGTCGTGCTCATTGCCCAGATAGCATACGAGATTACAGACCTACCAATAGAACCGCCTGATCGGACAATCTATCATAAGAGAAGGTCAGTCCCGGCAAGCAGCACGTAAATCAACCCACAAGCGACACTACTCAGCTCACAATCCCCAACGCTCCATCTCCCAACAACACACTGACTATGTGACCTCGAATGACGAGTAAGCGTATGCAATCAAACTGCTTAACCTAGAAAACATGCTAAAGACTATCCGCTGTACATGAACTACCAAAATTCTCCCCAATAGAAATTCTTACAGAGTCGATAAATAATAATCCACAGATGATTTCAAAAAGCCGTGCACACTGGTGACCGCGATATTATAAGACAATCAATAAACTGTAGGCTACTTTATTAAATCTTTTAATGATATTTCGAAGCTACTGAGTCCTCCCATGATGGAACAAGAGAGACCTTTCTAGAATAACAGCATTCTTGAAACAATTGTGGAAAATCTCTGCCTACACCTGAGAGTTTACGCAGCACAGTACCTCGTCTTCAGAAACTCTGAAGAGAGAAACCTTTCAAATGAAAACTTGAAAGCATCCCGTATCACGAAACATAGGAATAGCTTTAGGATTTCCGACTTGTTGGCTTCATTCTAAAAGAGTAATTGAAACTACAAGTAGACTGACCATGAATCTAGAACTCATTGTTGACAGGAACTAGCCATTTCAAAGAATCAGATCCCGCTGCTCGCCGAGTTTAAGGATTCGTGTTGCAACAAGGCACAGCAAGCGGAAAATACGACGAAAACAGTGAATGAGATTATAAAAGATCGTGGATACTAAAAACTGCACGCTCTTTGATGAAACATGATGGTCCTATTTAGAGACGCCGCGTGTGAGAGGACAAAATCAGCATTAACTCAATCATTGATGACTAAATGACCTGAGCAGCGGAAAAAAACACATATGGAGTGAAATTAAAAATGTCTTTAAAGCCGTCATGACTTCTCATGCAACAGGCTGGTGGAAAACGGAAAAAATCCACTTTCGTTCTTGAGCATGCAGAGATTCGAGCATAGTCGCACTCACTCTGTTCAGTTCAAGGATTGTCAACAGTGTTTCATATGTGGACTCCTGAAATAAGATTAGCACACCAAATAATAAACGGGTTCCAGTTTGTTAAAATATCGGAGACCGTTGAAGTGTGGTTGTTCTGCTTATAATCAGTTCAACATCATCATCGTCATCGTCGACAACATAACACCAGTGTTAAAATGATGCTTTGTTTCCTGAGAAGCCATAATTTGTTCGAAGACCTTATTCTGAGGAAAAGAATAAAAGTGGATGAGGATGGGACCTTGTGCTAACCTACTACAATTATTCTTGGGTGCCTTCAACCCCAGACACTTATTCAGACAATTTGAATATAAAGTGACAACAGGAATGCCACTGATATCGACTCTCCAACTATGCACAAGAGGGATCACGTGGAGTCCATCTTAAAAGGCGAGTCACACCGACAGTATCCAGAGTTCTTGTAACCGCCCTCACAACCCTTTACTAGGTCAAAGGCTGACCAGCTCTCTGCTCGGGCCATTCCACATTATGTATACAGAACAGCACACTTTACGGCAAACAATGATTTGGCGTGCGAAATACCCGACCAGACTACTGATTAGTGCTGGGTGCTTTCTTAGGTTGAAGTCCATGTTGCACGACCGAACGTTCGATTTTTAATTGCCTCATCGTGGATTTGTCGGCACCAACCTACAACAGCAATGATTCTGAGGCTGCGGTTATCAAAGACCTGAACACGTCTCAATTCTGCTGCTTACACAAGTCACGGCTCACAAGCATAAAATAACAGTCCGTACAGTAGCCTAATGCACACGTTCCCTGAGATTCAGGGATATGCAGACTTACCGCCATAGTCAGTTTAATGTGGACAGGAGGTTCAAACTGAGTTAAGTTAAGTTAATCTCTTGCTAATACTGTTGTTAAGTTTGATCCGCAGTGTAAAGACCGGATTAAGCTTCAGTTGGACCAGCGTTCGGTCTGTCAACTTTGTGTTTCCTCGCAAGTAGTATGGCACGTTGACGTTGAACCGGGACGGTGCACTACGACACCTCGAACAACAAAGAACGAACGGTTCGCCTATACGAAGCATGACTGGGTAGTGCTCTGTTGATGGGAGCTTTGTTAAGGGGAAATCAACAGTTGACCCAGTTATCTGCTAACGGCACCGAAACTAAGCAAGGGCTGTGACAAATTAACCCACAAAATGTGGTAGAAGTCACATTTTTCCTCATGCGACGTAAAACTTATTTTCCTCCACGTGAACATCTGTATTTCTTCGGGCTGACCTTTACGTTAACAATGGAGTGGGCGCAAGCAACTGTTTACAAGTCACAATACTACAGTAGTTAGTGTAAGGTCGTTCTTTGGTTAGCAGGGAGATTCCGGAAGGAGACAAACTGCCTCCTGGTCAAAGAACAGACCCGGAAAATTGATTGCATCAAGGTGGTCATATATGTTCCACTACAGATCAGCCCATATCTTGTTCTATATACACAAACGGCAAGTTAATATTTCAGCTAATGAAGAGAACACTTACTGAATACCTGTAGATCTATATGTGGTCATTTTACTGATCTACTAGCAAGTGTGATCAGAGTATGTAATGTTTTGGTGTGATGATGTTCAGCAAATTATGATGGCGACAGAAAGCCAAGCGTGACAAATCCCCTGATTAGGCGGACTTACATGTGCAGTACACATTATTGTAGCTTAAAATGTGGTACAGTTATATCAGTCGAACGACGGACACTTATTGAGGAGTGCGATTCTTATTATGGTTACAATGCGGTTCAAAGTTGGCAGATTCACGGACGATTACCATTCTTGTCTGGCGTTCGGACATCAATTCATCACCGTCTGAACTAACTCACGGAATGGCCCAAGCCCATATTCGTACTAAAAGGTCCGGAACTCTTTTAACCTCTTTTTGTGTGGCGTGCACTCATAATTACACCCTCAAATACAGGATGATGTAAGCAGATGGAATCGGCCATGTGAGTGGAACCTCTTTGATGCCTGACTTCCTTCAGCATCCAAGTACGAGAAAACCTTGTTCTTTTTCATATATCTGACATGCTTTTCCAGTGTACATCTGTAAACAGAAGACGTGCCGTGCACCAGCTCCTTTCTGCTGACTGTCTTTAGCGTGAAACTACCCAGGTCAAAATGTATCCTTTAGATTACCTAGCCGACTTGCTTTATGCATCAAAAACTGACAAGAATCTTTTCTGCAGCTTTTGCTGTACTGAATTGGAGGTAGTGCTCCATTTGGCAATTATTATCACTTTTTGCTGCTACTCCAAAGGTAATCCAGCCCGGAAGGTGGTTAACGAGTTCTACTCAGCGTTTGTCGAACAACAAACTTGTCAACCTGTTCTTCGGATGCGGACCGCCCACCCCACGACCAGTATTATCCAAAGAGAGTGAAATGGATAAGCAATAATGTCGGAAACCTAGAAGCGCTGGCGACTGTGGAGTATGTGTAAACTTCATACGTTTATAATGGCACACAAGGATTGCTATTAACGTCACTGCTGTACGAATTTTTTTCGTAACAACTTAAGTAATGGATCCACCCCATAGAGAAACTCTGAGACCTCCGAATGAACGGAAAAGGACCGCCTTCTTTAAGCCAAAAGAAAGTAACTGTCATGCATAAAACGTTTAAGTTTAAATATGCTGGTCAGAGCATAATACAAATGCTACACCGAGACAGCCAATTCTCACCAATTTTTTTGTACCAGTGACCATTTAGTTTTCCAAAACTTTGGTCCCAGTTTTCGTTTATCACCGTAGCAAACTCAGGGGTAAGATCTCTTCGGTTTGGCAGGAATTACACCCTACAATTCGGTTTAATCGGTGCTGAAGTCTCTAATAGGACAATGCCGATTTTCCATAAACAGTGGAAATTAGCGTGTCCCGAACCTCTAGGGAGATTGAAAATGGCTGATCTTCCGAAACCGCTTGGTCACCATTTGCAGGTAATCAATGTGGCTAATCTGAACTTAGGTAGTATATAGTGCAACTCAGTTTGCCTAGTGTTACTCAGTTTGCCTAGTGTGACTGTGCGTTGACCAGCTCTTTGAGTGGCAATTTCTCAGATGAAGGGACTTTGCGCTCGGCGGAATCCTTTCCTTTCTGAGTAGGTTGGTTAAGTTCTGTAGTTGAGATACTTGAGGAACCATCTAGAACGGAATGATGTCTTACTGGAAGTACCATCTGCTGCACTAGGTGAGTTAGTGTATGATATGCATAGCTCAGGTTTTTTATTTACTTCTTACTAATGCCTAATATGACTCCAAACCCCTCGTTGGGTGGATGTTGTGCTTAACGCCCAACCGAAATGCTCTCTCATGGCCCTTTACTACGGCGCCTCTGTTGAAAAGTCCTATTCACCGTGTTTCGTCGGTGGAGATGTCTTCACGGACGTGAAAGAAAGGATACCGGTATCAGGCACCATAATATCTTGGACCGTCAGTTGGTTGTCCGAGGGGCCAGTTAAGCCTTGATTCCCTAATATCAACGATGAGAAAATGAAGCGCCTAGAGTGGGCTGGACGGATAAGTGTGGATTCTGATTCCAAAATCCACAGCGGCCTTACTGACTTCCCGTTTTCTGCATGTTTCCTTTAGCCTCACAGGTTGAACGCGTTTGTGTTATGTCTAGGGGTGGATCTTCGATCCTAAGCCGGGCGGCGCTGGGAATGCTACCTTAAACGAATCCCAATGGAAATTAAAAAATACTATCCCAAAGATGCAGCTTCGTTCATAAAGCGGCTTCTCCGGAGGGTGATCAACCCTTCCCTGGCTCAGCGGCTGATGTGACCAGAAAGTAGTCTGGGTTCTCAGTACAAAAAAATGACCACTAGTTGGGAGGCTGACAGCCCAAGTACCTGAAGGGCAGTCTTTACGACTGTCGATCAGATGCTGGCTGTCCTTCGACGACCATGTGGTCTAACTCTGGTACACGACTCATCCATGGTCTACGAATCGGAAACTCCTTGCTGGCTCTGTCAGCGGACACTTCCGTCATCCGTAGTGCTGCTATTTTTGTATGTGGACGTGCTAAAGATGCACATATCGCTTGGAATCTGATATCCTAATACTTTCAGTGTCTCATTTCAAAGGCACTACCGTAAACCTGACTATAGCAGCTATGATAGCCTCCTACATTTGCGTCGAACCCAACTTTAAAGGGAGAGTCATATGAACAAATGCAACGAAATTAAACCTCTATAACAACAAGTAAACGGAACGCTGAAGTTAGTAAGCTCAAGCCACACACAAGAATGATTCAGATTGGCGCAGAACTGTGTAATTGGGGACGTTCTCACAAGATTTATCTCTCTCAATCAGCTTGTTGTTACCATACCTTTTTTCGGCATCCCTGAAGACAATTATTAGGATGATACTCAAACGACGGTCATACAGTCTCCCAGGAAGACTGTATTGTCGAGCTCGTACGATGCGCCTCATCAGCTGAAGAATATAAATACTAAAAACGCGCGGACTTTGAAGACGCACAGGGCACAAATTCCAGGCTCGGGCAAACCAGTATTGAATTTCGACTGGCTGCTAGATGTACGAAATGTTCTCGAAAACGCGGCGCCACTCAACTTCTGGAGGACGAACAAACTTTTCCCGACGCCATGACCACTAGATTAGACGCTGACGACTTTAACTAAGCTAGCTAATTTAGTTAAGCGCTTAGTGAGTAGCTTTGAAAACCTCTATACAACAGCCACTACGTGTAATGGACATCTAAAGAAAGTCTTTATTTACCCGAAAAGACGACGGTAGCCAACTGAGTTGTGCACTCGAAGGGGCAGTCAATCGGTCATGTAATTCTGGCCGGATATGGCAATAGATATGTAAGACGCTTCAAACGATGGCAATTTTGGCAAATGTTTTTGGGACATTCCAGTAACGTCAGGGAACTTTTAGGCTCAACAATAGTTGTTACGTGAAGCACATGATAAGCCGCTCAGCAACCATGACAAGAGGATAAACCAATGAACAAAGTGCTCTGAACAACGCCTAAACTATTCGTCAACCTAAATTCTATACCGCGAAATCCGTTCCGGTTCACTAACATATGATAACTGCGAAAATCTGAGGTCATAGGAGATCCTTCGGTTAACATGGGATCCCTTCTGGGGGTATATTACTACTACAGCTCAGCACTTCTGGAGCTGTACCACAAGCCGTTTTGTTCAGTCTGAGCAACTGATTCCGTTTCACGAATTTGGATTGCGTCTTAATGATTACCGGTCTCACCAAATATGATATAATGGTCTATGGCAATCATCACGCAGTCAGTCTTACTGGTGTAGCTGCCAAAATTTCTTTCCTCCTTCGGTAAAGTGTTTACCTAAACTGGAATGAACGCACAAAGCCAAACCAAGGAGTTTGCTTTCTTTAAGACTTGTGGTGAGTAATCTGAAGCACCATGCAATACTTATGGGACTGAAAGTCAATGCGTCAAAGAGCACCTGCTTCCCGCTCATTCCTGCTCGGCCTGTCACCATAAGAAGTGACCCAACCCAGCAGATTGCTGACTTCGAATAACTTAACTCTACCACTTCACTCAGCGGGCAGGCTACCGACGAATCTCAGCAGATTATCGACAGTGCCAAAAAGGTCTTCATGCACCATCTTCAGAAGAGAAATTAACATTTGTTTGCGCACTAAAATTCGGGTCTATAGAGCAGTCACTGATCTGATCCTGATGTATACTTGTGAAAAACGATCAGAAGATGTTTGAAAGCTAGGTTATGACTACCGATGTCTACAACGTAGAGTGATGTATAGTGATAAGATCTGAACCTGCTATCACGACGTACTCCGCCTATGCCACCTGTTATAACCTCCGCAATGGTTCAGGTATCTATCGTGCAGAATAGGATAGTGGAAGCGCTAAAAATGCCTCAGCCCCCGCAGCACGTCAAGTATGGCGTTGTCGCTTCGGAAGACAGCTGAAAACTACAAACACTGACGAGAAACAATTCAATCTACAGGTGGTTCACGTGAGTTGCTATTTGTGCAGTTCTGGTAGCCAATCGTCCCGCGTAGACAGCGTGTATTTAAGACCTTCATGAAGACAAATGATCTTGCCCCGGGAGGTGGTGAAGTTATTATGATAAACCGGATAACGTGAAGGACTGAAAAGCCGTATTATCGACATGAATTCGAATGTTTTCTACCAAATTCAGTAATTCATGGTGGCAGTGTTCAACTTAGCGCATTCCAGAGAAGCAGGTATGCATTTTCAGAAAACTAGTCACGCTACACTCAAACCCCAAAATACAGACTTCCGCAGAATATTTAAGGTTAATTTATTTTTTGGGAAAATTTCATGTTAGGTGGTATTGCCTTACACCACTTCGCGTGTATAAGATCGCGTCATTTATCAAGACGCAGAGGATTTTTGTACAAAACATTTGTCTACCTTTCGACTCACAGAAAGTGATACAATGTAGTTAGTACTGCCCCTGTAATTCCCCATTTTGGGCGCTGGCTTTTTTCCCATCCAATAGTAGCATCTGCGGATGGTGGTGATGATGATTAAAGTTGACACGACATAAGTGATTTCTATTAGCACACAGCTGAAATTTTTTTTAGATGGATCCATGCATTGAGGATACGTATGTCTGAGTTGCATGAGTGTGACGGGAGGGCTACTCAGATGACTTTATTTGTTGTGACAATAATTACGTACATAACCTTATCAAAATCACTGCCTTTCACACTGACCAAAACATGAAATATCTAGAAACCGAAGTGACTGAAGTATACTTTAAAACTTGCGGCAAAGCAATAAATGAAGGAACGGTATGTTAGACCCCGGTGCCAAAAAAAGTGCTTGTTGAGTGTGTAATTTGTGTAGGTGCGGACCAACTAGGACAAGTGACAACTTGTACGTTGATTAACTACCCAACAATTCTGCTAAATGCGATTCATATCCCATAAAACACAAGTGGTTTCCAGTGGGATTTAAACAACCGTAAAACGAAGCCATCCACAGACGTGTGCACCAAGAAATTGTGGGCACGATTTTTCACAGTCTGTTCTCACCAAGCCGAAAAATCCATTTTATGGCGGGTTTGGTGTCACTATAGAATAGGCGGGGAAAATTGCTTGAATTAGTAATTGTTTCTAACCAGATTTGTGTCTGGTCGGATCCTTCCTGTTTGCCCCAGACTGCAGGCTGCTTCTGGCTCTTCCACTGGGCATTCAAATGGCATTCACTTTTCTGCTTGGACCTTTTAGTTACGTATGTTGTCGTTTCTCAGCCCTGGCTTTACCCGTTCTCATTCGCAAAGCAAGCTACTATTCCCTCTGGTGACTCACAAGCTTTTCCTTTTGAGTCAGTGAATGTGGTGCAAACAAAACGGACCGGACAACCATACAACCCTCATAAACGGTTACTAAGTCTAAAGGAACTGTTTTGCTACTGTTTTGACTGATAGATATACTTCTGCAAGCTCTTCACAGTGTGTTAATGACAGCTAAATTGGCATGAATGAGGCCGTCAACCACGAACAACTTGGAGACTGATTTTGCGCTGTCAATTATCAATGCATTTAGATTATGCCCTGTTGGTGTGTTCGCTATACTCCTTTTGGGTGCGGTTTCTTTTTGTTGTTATCATCGTAGTTTTTCAACTGAAAGTTGTTAAAGTTGTCGCGTCTGTTGATTGGGTGCGTATTTGTTTCTGTCATGATGATGTTACTAACTGTGTTTAACGTAATGGCATATCCCTATGGCTTCCACATGTGCACAAGAATTTGAGACTTTGAGTAAAATTCTTTTCAACATATCACAAAAGGCTTTTCAGCAAACTGTACTCACCTCAGCGTGTCTTCGAACGCGACGCTGACGGTGCATCAGCTCCGGATTTTGGAGCTGGAGACCAGCGATGTAGTTTTCAATGTCCTCTCCCATTATCGTTATGCTTTCCTAACGGAAGAAGGGAAATGGGTGGTTTACAAGGTTTTCCTAGTTAGCCAGTGAAAAAAACAAGAAATGGCTTAGGCTTTTCTAGGAATTGCGCAATAAAGACGGGCAAATAATGTGCGGTTACTCACAGACTGAAGGTAAATGCACTACATTTGGTAGGTTACTCAGCGATGTAAGATTATACCTATGGTCATTTTTACGTTAGTGTGTCAACAATTGGCTTTTATACACTCAGGATCATTAATTCTATCTGTTTTTGAAGGGAGAGTTTAGCGGGGAGACTGGCCTTTTGTCAGCTAGGAGAACTACTAGCTGACGCTGGTTCTAATAGTTTGCTTTACAAGCAAGTTCATGTCGATATTTGGTTTTCGAAGGCACATTGGACAGCTACTCCAAATCCGAAAGGTTAGCTGCTTACGAGGAAGATGTATTGCTCTCCAGGCGCCCAGATTGAAGGCCGCAATGTGCGGTCTATTGAAAACCTGCTTGAACTTGAGATTACTTCCATTTTCTAAGCTTTAAAAAGCCTGACCAAATAGAAATAGAAATAAGAATGAAACAGTTGCTCTGTGCTTCCAGCTTTTCAGCACAGAATGGATTGACTCACAGGATAAACTCTCTATTATAACATTCAGTAAATATCCAGAAAAGTTTACCGACACACAACAAGTAATAGCCGGTCACAGTTTCTCCGGACCTAGAGGGAATGAAAGGCATATATATTCATCCGACTTCCAAGTGGGGCTGTTGAGTCACAGGCAGATTACGAGCCCTTATCTACGGGATATTTGCTGTTGAGCAATTCTGCTTGTTATCAGCAAACAACCAGATCAGTTTCAGCGGTGCACTACGCAGCTGTGTATCAGCTCACCTACAGGAGCGCTGATAAGCGAAGTGATTGGCTAGTGACATAAAATCAATAAGAATTATCCTCTCGAAATTTCTGGAAATAAGCAGCGCCTAACAAGACATGCTGCTAGTAGACACATTCACAGAGGTAAACGAAGCAGGCGTAGTAACGTACAACTTCAGCTAATCGGATCAGTAGGAGGTTTACTTGTTTTATCAACCCAACATTTATCTTACTAGACGATAAAATGCAAGTACTTCAGAGGTTTCACATTTACTTTGCAAAGAAAATATAATCCATTAATTATTTATCTTTACATCAAGCCGAAATCTCGGCGATTAGTAAGTTCATTCAAAAAAGTGCTATGTAGTTGCCCTACACAGGGCTCCTTTGACTTTTATACGCGCCTAACTCGGAAATCCGTATTTCTCAACCCAGCTATGATGCTTTTCTTGACGCAATACACTACTAGTTTGATTGCTGAAAGTCCTTTGACAGTCCACTGCAGGTTTTCAAATAAGCATGTTTTGCTAAATTGTAAGATTTATTTGAGAAGAAACTCTTAGAGATCATAGTACAGGTATACTTGGTGCAGTGTTTTACTGTCACAGGCGCTGACTGAAAAAAACCGTACGAAACGCCTCCGTTGCCAGACCAATTAAGCATCTTCCGAGATGTGACACAACTCTTTGTGGCGGTGTAATCAAACAAGCGTAAGGCAATAGGTAATTTCGTGAGCTTTCGACGGAAAAGTTTCAATGCGACATTGTGGTAGGATAGCAGTTACGTGAAAAGAGTTATTACAGAAGGAGCAATCAGAAGGTATCGGTTGCCGGCAAATGAGACTACCTGATTATGAATAAGAGAGTGGAGGTTTTCCAGAGGGAAAAGCGGCATTATAACAACAATGGGTTTCGATTCAGCTGCGAAGACGCATCATGGCGCGGACATTTACTACGGCTCAACAGGGAGAACTGCTGAAAGCAATTGAACAACTCCGCCCGCCTGGCAATCCAATCTCGCGGTAAGCGTTAGCATCAGAAGGAAAATCTCATACCCAACCGCACACCCAAAGATTGATAAGAGCACACGACGAACGAGTCTGTTTGTTTGGTTAGCCGCAAGAAACAGCTCTTCTGGCAGTCAATCTTCCCGTTGAATAATTTTCAGTAGGCTTTCTTATCTAAAACATTACTAAGGCATCAGTTATTCAACTCCGAATAAGAGTTATAATGCAAGATGACACTATATTGCAGAAAGTGACAACCGGGTAGTCAACTGATGGCAACTTTTTTGCACTACACCGCTCTTATTTCCAACTTTACTGCATTCGATCTGCAATTCCTTTGTGGGGTGTTCCTACTCTGAATTATGGTTCGTGTTCAGCTCAAGACGCCCAGTGAAGACTCGACACTACGGAGGAAATTATTTAATCAGCCGTCTAGCAGGACAACCGCCTATGAGTGGACAATATGAGGCACCTGAATCTTGGCGTTTATTTTTGGGAAGAAGGTGGCTTTCAATTCTTTTCATTTGCTCGAAAGGACAGAGGGTTGGTTCATTGATAATATATGACGAAGGACGTCGTGTAGCCAAAACAGTCTTGTAATTGTAGATGCCTTCTCTACCATACGATGACTTTCTCAAGCCGGCTAACTACAGCTCAAGCATTTAAATCACCATGTAACCGACAGGATACCAATGGCCACTTCAGATGAATGGCATGCAGCTGTAGAAGGTACTGACTGAGCTGAATGGCTGTAAAGATTTTTTGGCAGTGAGTCCCTATCTGCATTGAATTCTTGTCTGTTTACTAATTAGCTTTGGATTATCTGGTTAAGTGAACTGGGTTTACAAAGTGGAAACTACTTTCGAGAGGATAGAAAACAAATCCCCACCCTATCCGACGAACGATGCAACGCTTTATTTTTAGCGTACATGTTAGACTGACGCTTTCTCTGCATTCTTTCTATCGTAAGATGGGCGAAGTAATTTCGGCAAGAAATGTGTGAGGTACCAAGTAAATTTTTTACACCTAAATTAACGTAATCAACTTGGTACTCTATCTTTCTCTGGAAACTTCAAAATATCCTTCGGCAGTTTGAAATAAAACGACGAGAAGGATTTATCCCCTTACCTTTTACTCAGCTGAATGTGCTGCACCATGCAGCTCCACGTTTCGTTTGGTACGATATTTGAGATATGGCAATACGTTGGATAGACATAATACATTATTCATAAGGTTTCAGAAAACTCCTCGACAGCCCATGACCAGTTTCTCACTTCTTTGGGCTTAAAAGCGTGCCTGTACTTCTATAGTCCACTCAGAGGTAGCAGATATGATGAACAAGCACCAATTAAACTGATTTGTTTATTAGCAAGAACCTAACAATACAGCAGGGTTAGGCTCAGCTCAGAAAATCCTCTGCCCTTTTCATGAAGTTTTCCAAGAAATGACTGGTGATGAATTAGACCAGCTGTCTTGTCCTGACTGAAATTCACGAATGCTGCGTGCGCTTGCTTGAAGTACTGGACTTTTATTATTGGAAATTTAGATTAAAACACCGCGACTAACCATGAAATAAAAATGAGAGAATGAATAAAACTGAGCTCAGCTGCACCATCTGCGACAACTTACATTTTTCGGCAACCTTTGCTCCAAAACTGGGAGCCATGGGGGTAAGGTCGTGACTGGGTTGGTTCTGTTTAAAATCAGCTGTTGTTGCTGTTCTCTAACCATTGTTGAATTATTCAGCTGATCCATGTGGTGAAGTTCGATTATCCATATGGGTGGGCAAGCACAAATGAGGTAGGCAAAGTTGCACATTGAAAACCTGGGTTTGAAAACAATAATAATAATGATAATTAATGATGTTTAGTTGACTGCGAGTTCACCATCACAGGAGTGGAAATAAATTATGATCCACATTGAGACAAGTGATTAAGCTTTTGGGGTAAAATGCATTGGACAACAGTTGGTCAATCAGTATACTTCATTTAACAAAAAATGTCACAGACACGGTGGTTTGGAAGAAGACGCAAATACCAATAGTATAAGCAATCATAGAGACGACTTCGGTCTAGATTGAAAACTTTCACTTACCGCATGAGTTCCTTTGCATTAGTTGGTTCCAGTTCTACATATACACCTGAATTCAACGTTGATTTCCCACATCCCTGCCCACTGTGTTAACAGGTGGTATCTGTCAGCATCGTTTTATGAGCCACATGTGATACCGTGAGGCATCAGATTTTGGCATCTTTCAGACACCCACAAGATATAAAGTTAATTGGATATGGGATTTGGATAGTACTCAAGAGAACCCAAATACGTTTAGAAAGACACATCGTAATGTGGGACTCAAACATGCGACCAGTTGCTGACCAGAATGGTGTCAATTTTGTCCATTTGCCCTGGTTCACGGCCACGACTGCAATCAAAATTGTTCACACAACCAATCGAAGGCTATACCTCAGGAGTAAAATGATCATACTGAACAAGCCAATTGTTAAAGCGGGAATTTAATCCGGACATATGTGCTCTCTTATTCAAGGGTTCATACTTCAAAACTGACTTCCTTGCTATTTTCGCTGTAAACGGTGCATATAATGCAGAAAGGTACTGAAATAATCATGATCTAAAGGCGAATATGTCTTCGTCTCGAGGACTATATTGGTGATAGGTTCTAGGTAAAAATAATTCGTTAGAACAAACTCGACGCGCCCCTAATGCTTACATGATGGAACCAAACTATTTTTTCTCATTTGAACAAGTAGACCAATTTGAGCAACTAGATCATAAGAGTAGTAGAATTCGTGCATCTTCTTCCATCTCACTGCTTTCGGCAAAACAGTTGATAAATCAGAGCTGACACCACATGGCTTTATTTGGTTGGTAAAGTGTGAAAAAATGCAACGATTTCTCGAGGAATTGATGACTTCTGGAAACACTATTTGCTTGAGTTACAAAAACGAAGCAGCCAATAACTGAAGTAATGTTGAACCAAATGGACACCAAAATTAAGTGGCTGAATTATACCTTGGATTTATGGCTACGGCATGTGTGAATGTCCAACATAGCAAACACTGGAATAACGAAAGCTACGATGATTAGCATTTACTGATGGTGGGGACGTTCTTGTGCATGCCATTTTGAGAGACGTTATTCACATGGCCATTAGTGCTTAAAAAAGTAGGCTGAAAAAAGATTTCAAGTACTGGTTTGGCAACAGTTGTTTTCTGTCTTTCTCTCACATAGAGTGTTGATTGTAGAAGGTCATGTTGTTAAAAGTTGCGGTTTCCTTTGGTGTGTTAGTGTATCAACCACCGCTTTTCTAGGCGGTACCAAATTAAATAAACGAAGTTTCGCCGATAAAGACCAGCTCAGAAACGGCAGACGCCAAAATCCCGAATAGTTCAAAGACTAAATTTGCCGCTGCGTAAAAAGTTGCCAGGTTGAGCCCTAGTCTGGAAATGGTGAACAGATCAAAGTATGTCAATGGGGGTTTGTTTTACAGTGATAATGAGAAGCTTTTTATTTTCACTCATGATGTTTGAATGAACAAAACTGGACTGACTTTTAACAGGCTTGAGAACTGCAGCAAAAAACAACACCCTGCTTAACAAGTTCCTGTTAAATGATAACTGATAAATCAAGACTTGTAATTGTTCGTCCTTGTCTCTCCAATCTCACATTGTTTTTAAAATGTAGAGTGTACTTGTAAGGACCTGAAGCCTGTCCAGTGTGATCTCGCGAATCTGTCACTCGTACAATGAAAGTCTCTTGGTCCAATGGGCTTGTTGTAGGGGAAATCTACCTTATACTGGTGGTCTGAGAATAAACGGAACATCGCTTATATCAGTGGCGTGGCTATAAATCGTAAGCTGCCCCAGTGGTGCCCAAATCACTCCAACTTCCGAACGTTTTGGTCGTGTGTCTTCATCAATTGACCTAATCTGACAGTGCTTGGCAAAATCGTTGTTGAGTTCTTGGATTAATTTATGCTCTGAAGGCAGAAGTTTAAATAAAAATACGGGACATAAGAAGGGACCTAAGAAGGAGACTTAAAGAGGGCTCTAATCGACCTTATTTCGAGTTTTTGTGCAGCTTTACTCTAGCAACCAAACTATGTTGTAACTCTACACTAACAAGATATCCTTGTTCAATCGACTAGGAGAAAGCACGTTTGATCAGCAGTCAAGCTAATGCGGAAAGGTGACAGAAAGATCGTGACGGGTTATTATAGATGTTGAAAACCGTTAGCATATTGGTTGTCAGTATAAAAGGTTACAGGGTTAGTAGATGATGTGCTTTGAGGTCCTTTGGTTGTACGACCTTGGTATGAGTTTATTGATCGAGATAGCTCCACTCAGGACTAACACTTTAGGACTCTATGTCGAAATGGTTTGAACGGAGCATTGAGTTCGGTCGGACTGCTAGTTTTCCGGGTGAGGCTATACCAAGAGTAACCTGCAGGTCTGACTTTGCCTTCACTTTATTTATGTACTCTTCTGGAGAGCTCTCGGTTGCAACTAAAGCTGTCAGGCTGTTCGGTTTTCGTCCGTCCTACGATTTTATTGTTTACTATATTCTAAAGAGAACTGGTATATATTTAAGTTTGGCATACAACCGGGAAGATAAGCATGGAAGATTAACCACACTGTTGATATCATTGTTTACTCTTCCGTCTCAGACAGAGCTAGTCCGGAGAACTGGAATGATTGTCCGAGTAACTGTCGTCAATGCGACTGAAACTGTGTGCATAGATTTGTATGACATTTGGTTATGACTGACTCGGAAAGGTTATATTGTCTCTTGCTCCGTGCCGTGACACGCTTTTCCAAAACAAACACAAAATTTATCACACTAATCCGACTTTTTGAGCGCAAAAAATGTTGACCACAAACTGATGATGTCACACTTTAAACTGGAGTGCTGTAGTTCGCTGTGGATCAGTATGGTTTGCATGTCGCCAAAAGGTTTTCAAATGTTGGGCTGTTTGTAGCAGTCGTGGGTGGAAACAGCCCACACACAAGAGTTCGTGCCACATTTAGACAGGTGTTTTATTTTTATCCAGAATACTTCTACTCGGGACCAGAAAGTGAGGGAAATTAGGCAACACTCTGTGGTAATACATTCAGCCAGAAGATGGACTTATGTATTGTTTTCAGGGATCCACAGCTGACCAGCCGATTATTTCGACCATAAAACAAACGCTGTATGCAGAGAAGTTATGCACAAATCTCTAAGGATTTCATTTAACTTCCACAAATTCTTCAGTACAAAGGAAATGTTCATCTAAACTCTAAAAAGAGGGCTACTGTAGGTGTTGAGAACGGTAGCGTGTACCATGGAACTATTTCACCGATCTGTGTCAAAATCATTGTCTTTTCTTCGAAGATACAAAACAGGATATCAGTGACATCTGATACCAGTTTTGGTTGCTGTGCAAATTATATAGACTTTGATTCATACATACAATGATGCCTACAGTGCACTATCCGTGAGTGATAATACGTTGCATATGAACCTTAGTATGTAACGCAAATCTTGCTCCGGACTTAGCTTGCTCGACTCCTCCAACACCGCAGACCACGCGCAGCACATCGCACTGCGTAAACAGCGGAGACAACAGTAATCAGGGCCTTACTTGGACTGTGGTTACGTGTGTACCGTTGCATTTGTGTGTGCGATTTATGAAAGTTGGCCGGACGAGAGGATACCGCCACCAAGGCCTATTGCGCCAGAGCAACATCCATGAAAGTCAGTACTGCATAAATGCATGCTCTTAGCACAACACGACCGACAGAAATTTCACTTATCGAATTTTGAGCTATCCAGTTACCTGGTGGTTATAGGTGCGTGGCCGAAGTCTGAGAATCGTTAAATTCTGCTAATAACCCCAGCCAGTTCCGCTAAGCACCTCTCATTGAGTTAGTATTAATTAAAAATATGGTGACGGAAGAACCTGAACGATTATTATACTGGCTAATTAGTACTACTTGTCTGTGCAGGAAAAACTAAACATTGTTAACTCGCAACCAGTAGAGGTGCCATAATCCCATTTTCAGGGAGTAGTGACAGTCTAACTGGCTTATAGTTTTGTCGACGTATATAACGACGAAATTTCGTCATGCGTAACTACAACCACTTTCCGCGAAGTCCATCTGTTAACTGATTGGCCACATCACCCAAATTTTCAAACTGGCGCGAGGATGCTTAAAGTTGAAGAAACAGTTTACAATGATGCCATCCAGTATTTGCTGAGTTTGCACGTCATCGCTATTTGCATATGTGAACGGAAACAAACGGCTCCACTGATCGAAACAGAGCACCATGGACTTTGGCGTCCAGTATAACGTCACAGCCTCGCACACTTTCTCTCACATATACCACACATGCTTCAGGTCTGATTATATTTTATTCTCTACTACTATTTGGTAGATGAGGTGGCGTAGACTCTGGAGTAACTATTGCGTAAATGATGAATGAATGCGGAACGCCGTAGCAATTTATTGTCTGAATATAATGACCTAATGGTTATGAGCGGATAAAGTTTCGCTCATAGTTCTAGCCAAGTAATCTACCTTTGGCCAAAAAGTCTGCCTCCAAACGATCATTTATAATTTGTTTTGGGCCCGGCCCGGTCGTACAAATATTTATAGCCAACAACTGGACAACGCCTACCAAGGTAAAATAATGCAGTGAGCCGGACCGAGAAAAATGCACGTGACCCGACCCCACAAACAAAATAGTCAAGTTTCCGATAAAATTTTAGAGGCTAAGTAGCGTCTGAAATTCAGGAGTGCGACACTTACCAAATGGTTGATTGCATTTAGCTCAACCACATTTTGTAAAGCAATTTCAGCATTCACAGGGCTTCTCAGCATCTTTCACATGCTTACAAATGACTAATTATTTTGTTACCTTTTACTTCTTTCCTCTAAACTCTTCAGTTACCTGGTACCTTCATCTCAGAGCATGGAACGTTCGTGGTTTCCAAAAATACTTTGGAGATTTTTTGGTAAAAAATAGTTTCTCCGAATTTTAAGCCCTACAGCTGTGGAAAACTGCACCCTACAGCAACTGGACACTTGATTTCACGCAAGCAGTCTAACTTTGTAAGTTTTTGGGATCAACAAGCTGTCTCTGCCGCTAGGTTATGTATACCCCCCTCGAAAAAGCCAGCTAAAGTATTGATTCCAGTCACCATTTCCTCCATCTCAAACTGGATCGGTGATTTAGGCCTGGATGTGATAAGATATGACAGTGGTACCAAATTTAGCAAATGAGGAACTGATTGGAACTCGAATGCATAGACAAAAAGGTCATGAGCATGAGGAGCCTTTGTCCTTCTTTGCTAAAAAAATCGTTCAGATGTAGCACCTTTTTGTTGCCTAACTTCCATACCACCAGAAGGAAGCACGAGGGCTGGGATACTGTCAGGTTGCCCAGGCCTAGACAGGGAAAGTCGAGAAGCAGAGTTCGAGTTCGAACCACGGACCTTCCCGTCAGTAAATTCGGGCTCTAACCACTGAGCCATCCCGCCCCCTTCTTTGCTGAGGGAGAAGGGGGCGGGATGGCTCCTTGACACCTTTGAATACCACCACTTGAATCTGCAATAAAGGTCCTCACATCAGGAATAAAGAGTCCCATCCAGTATCAAAGTGATTAAAAGTTCTTATTGACTAGAAAATTAATCAGAGCTTTTGTAAACCATCCATTAGTTACACTCTTCCTTGTGTCTTCTGTGCCAGAATGTACAAAGAAGGCATTTCTTCTGGTCAGGCAGTTCAGCACCAAACGATTTTTACTTACTATCGAGCGTCAATCAATTAGTCCTACTTCGGATGTGATTCTGAAAATTCCGAAAATCTTACCCTTTCATCTTACGAAATCTGGCGGAAAGTGACGGTTGCAACTCAAACGCGGTCCTTTTTTGGAAAGTTGAAAGGGCTGAATGTTGAAACAAAGTGGTTTCCTAGTTACGGCTATCTAGGGCATTTCAAAGCAAACAACCTTAAAAAGGGGCGATTTAATTTCCCTCCTAACAAGTGTCTACCTAAGATGTTGGGACTTTGAAACTGCCAAATTTAAAGGAGTTTTTTTAGCCCAAATATTCGTGTTATTTTATACAACACAGCACATGAAAAAGGAGGCATTTGAGGTAAATCAGAGGTAACAAAAACACATACAGTATGGCTTGCGCGAAGAATGTAGAACAGTGTGGTTTGGAAGGGAGATCAAACAAACGCGCGAGCTGATCTTGATGTACCAGCGGATATTGCGAAAAATTATGAACTGACGTTTATCCGTCTGCCCACGTAGCATTATTCTGTCAGATTACAACGTATGAACGTTCTCATATTCTTTTTATTCATAAAAATACACTACTATGATACGGATTTTTGACACTTCTTGCGAACCTGCGGCCACTTGTTTGCTCTTCTAGAATGCCACAGTCCTACATCAGGGGGGATAGTACTTGGTGGCTAAGCAGCATCATCATTTTGGAAAAATAGGAAGAAAATATTTACCAGTCGGTTAGCACTGATAAATGTCTTTACCGTTCTGAGTTATCAAATACGTCCTTAAACGAAGTGATTGAAGTTGATTTCAAAGATTACAAGTTAGGCTAGACTCAGGTTGGTTCATGGGTATCGGATTTTGCAATGCACAAAATGTGATTTTTTGTTTGACAGGCAAACTGTTTTCTATTTGGGCGGAGTGAAGTGGCAACTGGTCAAATACCAGGAAAAACCTGAGTAAACAAGAAATGCTGTCAGCCCCTGTGAAAATAACTTGAGTAAGATATATTCTCAAAAAATTGTTTTTTATATGTTTTGGTTGCCTAATGACATGTTGGAAAATTTTCAAGTTCGGTATAGTGATCAGCTCAGACTGGTACTTTAGCCTACACTAGACATATATCACCTGCAGGTTCAGTCACTTAGATTACATAGATTCCCAAGGTGCGCAGAACGTAACTGGATGAGCCTGTTTCAGCATAAGGAATTTTGCCTGCTGATGAGCACCAACATGTCGAAATATTGGTAGCTCGGTTGAGTTTATTGGTTGTTGATCAGGTGGCTGTTAATCTGTTCGCCGAGCTTGGCAATCGACTTGCAAACGTTTCACCATCATACGGGGAGATATTATCAGTGCGCAGTTGGGTGAGTCCATCCTGTGTTTTCTGCGTGCAATTATATAGCATTTTAAGGCTATCTGTTATCTCTTAACGTGATTGGCTAGTTGGAAGGCAGTGTTTTTCGTGAATTTATTGGTCCGCAAAAAAGACCACGAACGGACCAATGCATTCACGAAAAACGCTGTCACCCAACTTGCCAATCACGTTAAGAGATATCAGATAGCCTTCAAACGCAGGCAAACAGGAGGTACCCACCCTACTGCGCACTGATAATGTCTCCTCGTATGGTGACGAAAGGTTTGCAAATCAATTGCCGAGCTCGGCGAACAGATTAACAGCCGCCAAATCAACAACCATTGAGCACCAACATGTTAAAGTTGGTGACGTCAACGTTAAAAACACGTTGAAACATGTTAGCTTTTGTTTGGCCAAAATATTATGCGGTTCCAAGAGGGCTGCCTAACTCTTCCGTTAAGTAGTAAAATGTTTAGGATTACGTTCGGTATTTTGTGAAACTCCTGGTAATATAAACGCTGGTTGCTGTTTGAAAAATCGGATATTTCGCGCTTTGGTGAAAGTCAGTTTAACTCTGAAACATGTTTGTGCTTAGTGTAAACTCTCTGCTTTTGAAGAGTTTGCTGTGGGAGCAAAAACCGAGCCAAACATTTGCATCTATTTCATCTGGGAGATCTGGAATAGTGGTTCTGCGTGCAAAATAAACAACCAATCTGGAAGTAGATTTTATTCTTTGTGCATGCTACTTTCCAATGATCTCCCCAAAAATCTGAATGCGACAAAATCCTCTGGAAGTTTGTTTCAATAAACTGTTTCACCTCCTAATCTGTGCTGATTTTCTGGCGTTCTTTGGAGGAACTTTGGCTAGCACTGAGTTGTTGACACCCACAAACGCGTGAAATTCAGAAACTCAACAATCTGCTATCATCCGGATCGCAGTGCGGAAAAGAGCGTAGAGAGTGTACAGCCTTCACCACAACAAATGGTCTAAAACAGTGCTGCATTGCTGAATACTCTGACTGAGATTCTGGAAAGAACGTTCGAGTTCAAAGAGATAAGAGAACGCAAATCTCAAAAGGGTGCACCCTTTTGGATCTATATATATATGACAAGAGCATTATTATTGTGTTTGGTGTACTTCATGAATAAAACTACCAGAGTAATAATGGGTTGACTCGACCACATGCAGTTTGAATGCATCCTACTGGTACAGGCCTCAATACAAGTGAGCGGAAATCCGAAATTCAACGACCGTCCTAGACCGGCAGGTTCCGCTTACAGTTCTGATGAAGTATTCGTTTTCGCGCGATAACAGCTTAAATTAGTTACTCAAAGACAGCTGAGGTATTTTTCCAAAAGTAACAGGTTTTAACTGTTTAGATTCTGCAAAAGTTTCGAATCAAAGTAGCCAGATTTTACAAACGTGAAGTGGCGGTAGCTTTTAGGGTCGTGTTTTATACGCGATCTTCCAATTTTGATGAAGTCTGCTCCTGGTGCTACAAATGATGTAAGCCGATAGAGACGGGCCCAGCATTCGAAATGCACACACTTGTTTCATGTGTTACACTGAATTCACTTCTCATGTATTTACTCAAGTTTGGTTTATGGCCTGTCTCTGTCATATCTCTGTCAATCGATGTAATCTGCATTTGTCGTAATAGCTCCCAGAATACGCTGTAGGAGACAAACCAGATAGCTTTTGTATAGCTACAACACAGCGCCACGAGGACCAAGTCTTTTTCCCTTGTATGGAGGTGTCTGTGTGAAATCTCACCTCATGCCGTGAGGAGCTTGGGCAAGTTACTGCGTTCCTATACCGTGGTCCAGCAGACCTACCCAACGGACATGCACCGGAAGAAATTCACCTAAGACACCCTTTCATGCGGCTGATTGAGAGATGAAATTAGTCCACGCACAAAAATTTCGGTCTTCATTACGCTGTACCTTAGTCATAAGTTGTGTATGTATGTATGTATGTATATGTATGTGTATGTATTTGTAAATATGCAGTACTAAAATTCCAAAAGAAAGAGGTAAATTAAAGGGACTGGCCTCACGTGTACTATACCATGCACCACGAGCCTTCCACAGAATCATTCTTAATACTGATGATTGCAAAACATAGAGCACTGTCAGGCCTTTTTACACAAACAAATATTTTTACTGTCCAGTGATTTGTGGACAGTGGAGGGGACTGAAATAGCCAAAGCAGTTTGGGGAATATCAATTCATAACCGTCAACATTGAAGGTTGTTGCTGATTTAAAATTGATTTGTTTAAAAGGTAATCCAATTCGCCAAATACAGATCACTGCTACCAGAGGCTGCTTCAAGAGATGGGACAGAACAAGAATTCACCCCAAGTTCCGTATGCTAATATCACTTCTAGCAAAACAACCATTACTGCCTTAGGGAAACCACAAATTTGTTCCCTGAGGCAACTGCTAACATCAACTTCTCTTTCGCTCTCTCGTAGATGACTGCGCCTGTGTCCGTCATCAGCTGAAGTCCTTTTTATATTAGTGCTTTGTTTGAAATGAAGGGAATTTGAGGATAGATGGAAATTCAGAGAGCGCTTTATGAGAAAATGACAAACGAGCAAGTAACTGGAGCTGATGCTCATGGTTGACATACAGACCCCCTGCAAACTCACCATATTTGCTTCGATGCATCAAACAACTAGTTCGATCAGGCGTTGTGGACTTTCATACGCAGAGGACCACATATATGCTTAATGACGAACGTAGTGGTGGACCTTTCACAACCCATCTGCGAGATGATCCACAGCTGAAGAAGAGCGGTCAACCTAGGAAGGTCTAAAGTTCTTTTCCTAATGAAATTTATTTTAATTTAGGTTATTACGATTGTCTGGGTGAATATTGGTGTGATGATCCCCACTCCCCACGCAAAAGAGCTAGCATTTCATCGAGCTACGAAACTGATTGCAGCAAAAAGCCCGGTGCAACCCAGTGATAACGGTACTAGAAGAGATTTTACTAGTGAGCGGTCATATGTGAGGAGAGGACTTATGCGCTGGCATGTGCCTATTGGGACACTAAATCGGGGTTACGTGGTAAGACTCTTGTTTGGAGTTTCCCTAGTTCACTTGTATACAGATAATTTCCAAACCGAAATGAGCTTTAAGACTTCTCATGCGTTCCGTAATATATATTTAGATTAGCTGAGTAAAAGTTTGCTAAAAACGGCCTTCTTCTCTGTAAACAACTATGTTTTCCCTCCTTACTTGGAGCATACATCTTAGTATTTTGTGGTTGTTACATTTGGATAGCCGCGCAAAAACAAAAGTGTGAAACCGATCTCTGGGTAGCACGACGCTGAAAAAATTCCGCGAATCCCATGGCGCAGCTGTGCTAAAAAAGCCTCTCCCGTTTATTCGGTTGTGCACGTCCTACATTTTCCACAAATTTTTAGGAAACGATGATCATCAATAGGGTTGGGACAGGGGGTCAGTAGAAATTTTAGGTAAGAAGTGGAAGCGATTGAGCGTCATCTAGAGTTTGAAATGACGTGAAAGGATAAGCCAATTTGTTTCGGCTATAAGTGATCGCGTTTACGAGATGTGGACATATCTCCTAAAATGTAACTGATTGTCAATAAAGCAGATAAAACTAACTTTTTGTTGAGGTTATTGGGGGAAGATTCAGAAAGGAGTTAAAACCTACCAGTGACGTACCAATTTTGTTTCACCGTGACTCAAACTCTTTTCAGCTGCTTCAACGGCGTACGTTACAGTTTAAAATGCAGGTCTAAAGTGCCCGTCCTGAGTATGTAGCCAAAGTGTTATCTAGCTTGCATCTGAACGGGGACTTTGAACTCTCGTTGGATGTTTAATTACATTTGCTTGCTGTGTTAAAGCATTTCACTACTAAACGAATAAAAACGGTAAGAAGAATTTGGCCTGCAAGCTAGCCACACTGTGATCACCTATCGTGCAACTGGCTGTTTATTCGCTGGTATTACACTGCCTTCAAGAATAACAGAAAGTATATCGACATATGCGGAACAGGTAAGTAAAAAATAATTTGTTGTCAAGTCTTTAGAAACAAAGCGCGGGAAACTCTAGATATATGAAAAGAAGAGCAGCAACAAAACAATATGCCAGGGTTCTCGAACTTCCCTTGCGTATTTTTTGACAGTGATCTTCAAGAACAGCATCGTTTTTCGTTTTCTCCTCACATCGTTGTGAGGTTTTCATATTAAAGTTGAAACATTTGAAAAATTTTCGTACTGACTTTTCTCGTTTTTCAACTCCATCAATTTTAAATTATCATACAGAGACACAATCCATCAGGGCATTTTCATATCCAAATGATTTTTTCATGGATTGGAAAATGAGGTTGCATACAACACCAAGAACTAGGCAAAATGTTTTCCTCCAAAGGAGAAACTCGCGGGCATATCACTCAGTTTGTAGAGTATTTTGCTTTTTAGGTATTTAGGATTGTCCCTTGGTCCAATTAGATAGATGTTGCCTTCGGCGACGTAAGTACTCTATAGAAGCCACTAGAGCTTTAGTTTTAATACCACAGAGATGTAAAGCCGCTGACATTTAGAATTTTGCAATTGACCGTCCAGATTCCATAAGAAACTCCGTGGCAAGTTTCTGCCAGTTCTTCGAGGAGAAGACGGAAGATAGTCCAGGGATTGTGTTACCCATCGCATTTCAGAAAGTACCAACTTTAGCGATCCTGGGTGCAGCTGACAAAATCCGTCCGTACCGGCGTGGTGTCAGATTCACTGATGGTGACAAGTTGTACGCTATTAAGCTTGCTATGCTTTTGAATACCACTTGTACTCAGTCAGACCAGTTGCTCGGTCCTGGTGAGCAGCAGACTTGTCCGTAAAAATTCGCCCTGATAGTGTTGTTACCGAAATCGGTTTCATCTTACCATGGTGGGAAAACTTGCGCTATAACTAATTTGAGTTACGGAACAACCACCGCTTTGGCATTCGTGTCATGGAATGTTAGCTAGTTGCTGTATGCAATTTTGGACCACACCCAGTTTTCAATAACAGGTGATGCGCATTTACTGGTTAAAGATCATGATCGTTCATCACATATGTTTGTGTTTTTGATAGTCCTGCGATTTGAATGCAACCTCATACCCTACTTAGGAGTGAGAAAAAAATAGTTGTACGCGCAACGCGACCTGGTTTTAATGTATCCTCCGCAAATTGTAAGCAATAAAACCGCTATACCACCATTGCTTGTTTTTTAATATCCCAACCTCCTTTCAAAATACGATTGAAAACAAAACCTGGTTTGAAATTCACTTATGCAACTGCCAGGAGAAACGGATTCAGTGAACAATATGCTCTGTGTGGTCAGTCCGGTGGTCGGACGATCAGTCAGTTATTAAAATAAGGGCGGGAGCAAGACAAGCTTGTTCTCTGCGTTCCAGTCCATCTCTAGGCAAACTATTCACCACACAAGTTGGAGATTTTTCATGGTGTTGTCCACCGTATGTGTACCACCTACTGAGCAAGAACTGATCAAGCAGCCCTTCTGACCCTTCATCTGTGGCTGCACCATTTTTTGGGGGGCTGCTGGAATTGTCAATGTTTGAGGAGGGTGTAGGTGAAACAGTAGGCTTGCTGCTGTGTACATATATATTAATAATATATATATATATAATATCATATTATAATTATATTACTATATATTATATTCTATAGTCTATATTCTATATATATATAATATATATATCTCATTTTATATTATCATATATATTATATATATTATATAAATATAATATATCAATAATAAGTGGCCAACAACACAAGAGTATAGTTGATAGACGTCCGTCAGTTAGAAGAATTTGCTGACCAAGACTGAGAGCGCTACGTTTTTCCTGGCTGTCTCGGTTTGGCAACTACCAATAAAAGCATAATGTGAACAAGGGACAAAACTGAAGCTGAACCGATTGGGATAAGTTGTCCGTCGCTGTTTGGTCTCTGCCTACGGGTCACTTCAACGTGATCGTTTACAAACAGCAATAGGATGTTTACAAGAGAATAAGGTAAGTACAACAGACTCAGGCTAAATGATGAGCAGCGGGAACTGTAAGCACATCGACACTTAAAAAGTCCAAAGGAGTGTAGGAGTATTAACACCATTTTCGTTGCCCCGGGGGTTCAGGAGGAATCTCGAAAAAATTTGCATGCACAGCAAGATGAAAACGAAGGGGCAGAACTTCGAGTACAATGAGAAAAATGGAAGGATTAGTAAGCGTACTTCAGGATGTTAGATTTACGTAGATGCCCCAGGCATGGCATTTAAAAGCCGCCAGTTCTTCTGTGGTCTGAGGCGGCAATTTCATTGACAGAAACTAAAGTGGTGGTCAGGCGAACAAATAGGTAGATGTGCCAGTAAGCCTGAAAATTTTCTGTCATATTTTAAACCCCGTAAATGAATGTGCGATGTGATATCTCAAAATGGAGTACTCTTGTTACGCTCGGCCAATCTTACGAACGCTTAGACCTTGTCCAGCAGGATACAAGGTTTTTGGTTGACCGAAGCATAATATTCTCTGGCAAAATCACGGGTTTAGCACAAGAAAAGCTTATTCTCAACCCACCATACTTCATTCTTTGCGATATTAAAAGAACGAAGACATCTGGATGGTAATTTCATGAGAAGCCCGATCGAATCATGCTGTAGTGGAGTTAGTTACTTAGAAAGCAATGTCACTACATTACTCATTCGACAACTTTTTTGGTAATATAAAAGAATGGTTTGATTATTAGCGACATATCTTATGGCACTTAAAGCTCTGTGTTGAGTTTTTGTTATCTACCCAAACAAGGAGGCAAAACGAAGTATCTAATAAAGTGCGTTATAAATTTTACAACCCTTTGTTTTAAGGGAGTTTTGATACTCCAAAGAATCGGATTGGAATATTTATTATTTCGTCGAGAAACTGAACTGGGAAGAGGAACCTTTTTTAGTCTTAATCAGGAAATACAATTATGCGTGGCACAGACGAAACGGTGAACAATAGGATGGGAATGAAACCAACAAACCTGTGCTTAGCGGAAGGGAGCCACACGGCGTGGTAACTGGGCAAATCTCTCACCGAATCAATCTGCAGCAGCAGAGCTGTCGGTGAGTATGAGAAGAACTAGACTACAAAATTATCCTCTCAGACAGATCACCATAGAAATGTGGGTCAGTAGTCTTCAACTGTGGCAAGATGAACAAAAGTCAGTTAGCAGACATCTGAAAACACTCCATTAACTCATTACAGACTTCTACCTTTTTCAAAGTGTCTACCGTAATGAAACGTTTGTTCACACGTCGTTCTTCAGCTAGTGAACAAATTAGGATAATTGACCGATAAGCAACCAACCAATTTCAAATCTTGAGATTGTTTTGGGGTTGCAGACACCGATAGAGAAGGCAATTTTTCCACTGATGTGTACTTGCCTTTACATTTGGGTAATCTATACCCGACTGATAATTTGGAATACACAGCGTCAGAGATGACATCGATACTCGTTCACCGCGAACGCCTACAAATCTCTGATTACGTTTGCCTGTTTTTTATGCACATCTCACGTCCATCTGGTCTTGCTCCGCAAATTATCTGAGTTATTCCACATAAGGCCTTGTGTCAAAATTGTTATATCCGGGACTTGATTGCAACAATAAATACTGTTTTCAAAGTGAATGGAAACCTGTTTTGGAAACGGTATGATACAAGCGCGACCATAAAATGAAAGTTCACGGTAGAGAACCGGCCAACTGAATTGTAGAAGTAAAGAGGAAAACTGATTTCATTCCTCTCCATCATATTTTATACACTGCAAATCATTACAAAATCCTCCGTAACCTTCTCGTTGCCCACTGTCTTTCCTGTAGCGTTTTCCCGTTATGGCCACTAATCAAGTTCTGATTTACTAATCTGAGGGCAAACCAGGTTTTTATTTATTATCCCAAGGTTCACCGAGGTGTGTGATTTGTATTTTTTTACCTATGCTACATCCTTGGCTGTAAATGTACGAATTTGACCCGACAACACAGAGAACAGACAATACAAATAATTGACGTGACATTCAAGTCACTACCTTCGAAAAAAACTTCTATAGGCCACATTTTTTTAGGAAAAAATAATGTAGGTATCCCAGTCAAAGATTAAAACCGAATCATCGGTCAACTAAGGATTTACCCAACCCAAAGCAGACTGGCATGATGATAAGGCAGAGCCTACTCACTTAGAGATTCAATTGTCTAACATTTATCACATTCGCTTCCCGAGAAACTCATTAGAATTTTGATGGTCAGGGATCATTAGTTCAATTAGCTGCCGGACAGAAAAACATACTGATATAAAGGCAATTCTCTTAGTCCTTAGCTGTCCCCCTCATTGCTTCACAGCTGCCGCACATGACGTAAAATTAAGGCACTTGCTTCCATGTTTCCACAACAGTTCGCAAAGATCACAAGACTGACAGAGCAAATGACAAAGCGTGATTAAGATTCCAAGGAAGACGTCGACCTGACCATTCTCAATCTCTAAGGTTCAAGCAACGTTTGTTGCCACACCCCATTCGAATTATGAAGAACTGTTGTCAAAGCTGAATCTAAGCTGACCTTTATACCGGTAAATTCTTCCCAGCAATATCAACAAGAAAGGCCAAATTCAGTTGTTGCAGAAGTGTAACTTCCGGTACCTAAAGTGAACCTCTTCGACCCCACGTAGCTACCAGATTAAGCGACACTTATTTCTCCAAAAAGAAGGCTGATTCGGTTAACTTTGCAAGCTAGGATTCTTTTCTTGGAATGTGGAAATCAGCTGAAGGGCCATAGAGTGTAGGGCTTGTGACATTACCAGAGGCAAATCGGTTACAAGCTCTAGATCACACCCAGGCATTTAGCACATCGATGAAACCATTCGATAGACTCCCTTTGCTTATAGTGACACCTGGACTTGTTTAGCAAAGTGGCCAAAACTGTCATTTTTAACAACATTTTCATCAATCCACCAGTCAATTTTCGCGGGAATACGTCGATAATTTTAGTTGAGGTAGTTTTCTTTGTCTTGAGCCCGCACTTGTTTTCATTGAACATTCAGAGTCAACTTAGCTTTGCGTAGGTCGACATTCCTTTATCAGTAGTTTTTAGTATTTTAAATGCTTGCATTATATCCTCGTTCAGCCCCTTGTGGGTCGATCTCCAAAAGACAGCCTTCCTCGTTGATCGCTGCAGTATCCATATACTGGTTCAAGCGCCAAGACTCTAAGCAGTACTTGATGTAAGGCATGAAAACTTGATGCATTCACCAGGTAGCCGTACCTTCCAGCTTGTGCAGTACGGGAGCGGCTCTTTTGTATCTAAATGACACTGAGTAAGAGCTTTACAGTCAGCCGTCGAATCGGACATCCAGCGGTTCTGAAACAAAGCCGTAATGGTTTATTTTTACCTGGATATCGGTGGAGCTAAAGCATTGTTCCGCTAAAGCTAGCAGATGTTCAACGAGGGCCCGTGCGCCAAGACCAACCTGTGTTATTCTACTAACTGCTCCCATACATAAAATAAAAATCGTTCAGCTGTAACACCCTTCCGGTGCCTAGCAGCCTTGCCACCCGAAGGAAGCACGAGGGATGGGCTACTGTCAGGTTGCTCAAGCCTAGACAGGGGAAGTCGAGATGCAGTGGTCGGGTTAGAACCAGTCAGTAAATTCGCACTCTAACCACTTGAGCCATCTCGCCACCAGCTTTGGCATGGAACCCTACACTGTAAAACAACATCCATTCCAGACAGCCATTTTGATCACCTGAATCCTTTATGTCGACCAGGAGCAGTCTGTGGTTGACTGTAGGCTTTTGTTAAAACTAGGTAACATATTTTATCTCTCATTCACTGCTATTCTTGAGGTTATTTCCTTAGGAAGACTGCGGAGTGTAGGGAGACAAGTTTATGCCCACGCATTCATACTGCAGTGGTATGGTAAATTTCTGGATGGTGAAGAGAGAGCTTTCTTCAAAATAACAGTCTAATTCCACGGAACTGCAAAATCGTCTGTTACCGTTTTTCCTCTCCGGTAGACAGCTAATTAGTTCTGATTCGTTGTTTCACATTGTTTCACTCAAGTGGGCAAAGTACTTTTGATGGGTTTCGGGTGCTAGACTGCTAGACAGCTAGAATGCAACCTGGTCAATTCCCCCGTAAAGTATGTGTGCTGTAAAAATATCACTAATAAATTTAGCGATTACTGCGCACTCCATTGTTCTTTTTAAAAGATGCTATCTGAGACGCGTGGAAAAAGACTTTGTTATGAATGAGATCAAGTAGCGAATCAGATAGAGCCGACACACTAAGCCAATCGGTCTCCGAGGCCACCTATTTACAACATCATGGAAACGTTATTAGAGCCCAGACTGCAATATACAGTGATAAGTCGCATCTATTCCTCCAGCTTATTCATACCACCTTCGGGAATTTCAATGTACTACTTTGGCACTGTTTTTCACTATTGAGTAATCCTCTTCCTTACTGCCATCACATCTGCCTTCCCTGTGGATGAAGAGACGAAGTGAACACAGGTCTTTTATGTAAACCCTTGTACATGGGCATGTTTCAGTGACTGAAGTAGCCGATAAATCACCTGTGCACCCAATCAGTTCGAATAGACTGTAGCCGACAAAGCAAGGATTAGCTTAATTAAAAGCAACCAGTTCGCCATTATTTCAAATATCCTTGCCGTTACTATTGAAGAAGCTCTAGCCCAGGGCTTACATTCAGGAGACGGAGGTCTCGTCGTTACAGTTAACGGCTGCTCGACCAGTGATATTTTTGTGGAGCACCATGGTACCGATAAATCTCATTCCTTTCCTCGACTAAATGCTACCCACGTGTCCAACAATGGTCATGTGCACCAGCTTTGTAGTATCTTATTTTGTCGCTTAGAGCTTTCACGGCTTCTAGGTCTTGTTAAGTGTGACCACGATTATCTTAGCTGGCCTGTGAGCAGCCCTGGGGACAAAATGAACCTGGTGAGATACTCTCTAAATGGAATTTCGGGGGCTACTAATATTTCACCTTTCTTGGTATCGCGGCTTGTGCCAGTCAGTGTAGAAAAGTGGTCCGCAAATTTTACCAGCAAAGGCGGTGGTACATGCCCACTACTACCGCAGCATGTTTCACTATTTGCCCAGTCTGAAAGCCATTTTGATAGTCACATATCCACGTATACCAAGTGCACGAAGCCAACTGATGACGTACTAGCGCCTGTCACCTTGTAGTAAAGACCTCAAGACCTCTTAATAAACTCAAATGTGGTCCTTACCCATGGCAGTGCCACTGCTTTGCTCTGCTTTAGTTAGCCTCCGTGAAGTTTGTTACTTCACAGTCATGAATTGCAGGTTCCTTCCCACCAGCTTCTACTCTACCTGTCAAACGTGAACAGGATTGGTGTAAATTACAGGGGCCATCTCCTTCACGACATACTCACTTGTGTGTTTCACTTTCTCTTCATATCAAAGACTTCTCCCTATTTCAGCTGTTTAAAACGCAAGGATTCAGTGAGTATGACACCCAATAAACAGAAAATGACGCAAACCCTCTATCATGCTTGTTGAATCAACAGGAGAAACAACGTCATAGCACTATCAAACGGGCTCCCTAAAATTTGCTTTGATAGACATGTGGGGCTAATTCTACCGTCTGAAAATTCCAAACTTAGTTGTTCAGTTTCTCTTCATGCAGGTATTAATAGTATCACTTTTATGTCGTCCGAGTAGACGTGCTCGGCTGAAGTAAATTAAGCCCTTCCTTCTTCCTCTTGCACGTTTCCTAGATGCTCTTGAAGAATCAGATGCATCGAACGTTTCCTCTAGATGAATACGCTGCCGAGTTTTGATTAGAAAAATACTCTTTAACACCAGAACTATGTCGGCAAGCTTCAGAATGCTGATAGACACAGCTCCACTAGTACCGCTTCAATAAGATCACTTGTCTTACAGTTCCAAATGACTTATGGATCCTGGTCAGATATTCAGGTAGGTTGTCAAGTCTTCAGCTCTGCTTCATTTCGCAATGAAGCTTTCTGGTACCAACAACAACTGAATTGCAGCTGACAAGCTTTACAATCTCAATAAATAACTAAATAAATATATACCGAAACTGCTGGGTTTTGCTTACCATTTGGAGATAGCCATACCATTTGTGCTTTGTTCCAAGTGTGTCTTGATAGCAAGGATCAACTCCAGTAATAATGGAATGATGGTTATACAAAGCAGCCAAAAACGTCCATCATTCTTCACTCTGACGACAGTCACAATGGCCACACATGCAAAACATATGAATCCCATCCGTACAATGATCGCTCTGACAGCCATCAGCAAGTTGAGCAACGCGATCCAACCCTGTATACACATGTTGATGCAAAAACGAACGATGCATGGGTAGTCCGTCCAAGAATCCGCGTTGTGATTGCTGGGGATGTTGCTCGAATTACCGACTGATTTGGACCGCTTTGGTGACTTTTCAACTACGGACACCTCTGCTGTGTTAGAATTTCTAGGATTGGTGCGACGAACATGCAAGTACGCGGTCGGATGCAAGAAGTTAGCTGCGAAAGTGTGGCGACGAAAATTGGTTTGTGGTGAAGGACAAACAGATTTGTCTATTGGTGAGGGCTCACTTCTAATAGAGGGTCTGATGTTTTCCGAATCTTCATTTTGATGATCAACTTCTGCTTCCTCAGGATCTGGTTTATCAGAGCCTGACACGGAGGCTCCTGAAGTATTCTTACTGTCGTTGTTTGTGCAATCATCACAAGCCTGAGAAGATAACTTGCGCAAGCCTGCAACAATGACAAAAAGAGAAATTTCCAAAAGGCTACTCGTGGATAAACATTATTGATCATCAAAATAATATTCGTAAATGGGACCACATTGCAACTACAGCTACACTAAAGTTGTGGTTTTCCACAAGGTTCGATCGAGAATTTTTTTTTTGTAGTTCACGACTGTCTCCGTAGTACGTGCTCAGTGAATGTTAGGGCTTTCAAGAATTCAAAAACGCACCAGGCTTGTGCGAAAGTAATTTGAAATCGGATGGTGATCTGAGAATAAAGGATTGTGCGCAGTCGTTAGCATTGTTCGCTATAGCGAACATTTGTGCTTGGGCAACAGGTATCATCCAAAGACATCTGGATGCTGACCTCCGTGGGTGGGGCTTGGTTCCACTACCCATCAACTGTATTCAGTTTGGGCAAAGTATTACCCCCTTCATTTCTCTGCCATCAAGAATTCCCCTTGTAAAGAGGCCAAGTAATTGTGACCTTTGCGTGAAACAGTCGTGTTGTTTGTTTAAATTTTCTAATTAATGCACCGAGTTTTCACATGGTCTCCTTTATCCCTACACAAACAGAGAGTTCTTTTTTTTCATCGAAAGACAGAATGCCCACTGTACGTATGCACTGACAAGGTGATAGAACAAAGTTTCAAAGTGTATAAATTAATGTACGTACTAGAAACAGCAAAGCTTTTGGAAAATTTGATGGCGAATTTAGTTTGAGGATGAAGTAAACTAACAAACATACCATTTGATAAAATTCTGATTAGTGGATGCCCAGCTATAAAGGACAATGCATTCGGTTGGCTTAAAAAAGGAAACCGAGGCGGAGCTCGCTAACTCCGTAGATTGACATTAAAAACATTCGAGCGTGCTCAAAGATTATCAACGTATTTGACGAATTACTTATGGAGTGTCAAACATCACTGTTTCCGTACTTACTAGGAATTGTCTTGATGGTCTGCAAGAAATTGTGCGGCACACGGTTCAGAATCCGCAAACAGTTGTTCGTGGGTTTCGAGCAAGCATCCCATACTTTTTAGCAAGAAGGACGCTGAGACTTCGCGCAGGATTTTCTGAAAGCCCTAGCTAACCGACTAGCAAGTAGGTTATTGTGATACAAATACACTGACTTATTGTTTCTGTGATGAAAAGAATAAACAGGAATTCTAACCGCAATAAGTCCATGCTTGAGAATCCTGTCGGAGGAAGATTGGTATCAGCTTATTTGCGAAGACTCAATTGGTTGACGGGTGTTTGTGTATGTATTTGAACCCGGGAACTGAGATGATTTATATACGGTTTGTAGGAAGCAAACTCCCGATAAGAAAAAAAACTAACGACCAGTGCGGAAATAGGCATAACATATGTTGCGTACGTTTTCGTTCCCTTCTCAGAGATTTCAAGTGTTAGTTTATTGAATTTGGTGGAACGGCTACATTGGGTTCGGATAACTGAACATCTGTTTAGAGGAAATAAGATCATACTAGATAGAGCTCGTAAAATCTATCACGGAGAGATGAAAAACGTTGTGTCTTCCGGTTTCATGGTACTCCGTAACTTGATTTATCACGATACAAACAGCTGGAAGTAATCCGGTGTCTTGCATGCGATAGAAAGCGTATTTTTCTTCAAAACCATGAGTTTTCAATATTTTGCTGCCACCGGAAGTGGCTTATCTTCCACACTTGGATTACAACAATGCCAGTCAATGCCTGAATTATTTGGGGTTACTTAGGTGCGGGAACTGGTTACGTTTTGCGTAGGTTAAAAATGTGGGTTCACACGTCAGACTGTTTCATGTGCAAGTAGCCCATCGTAAAGGTTTCTTTAATACGTAGCTTTTCTGTGTTTTCGACTGTGCAGTAAATGGCAAATTAAAATTATCAAACATTTGAAATTTAGCACTTAAATCTTATGTTTCAGTGCAAACGCTGGTATTGTCATCTTAAAATGGCTCAATTCTCAGTATGCGACCTCTGGAATGTTTCGGAAACACGAACCAAATTCAGTAAGTTCTGTGGTTCATTTGGAATCTTCAGTGTACAGTCCTCGACTTACCATTGGTGCTTTGTCGATCAGTTGTCAGTATGTCCCATAGCCTCCCAGAAACTTCATCTCAGCAAGTGAACTTTCTGACAGAAGGCCCATGACTGAGTAAACTTGCGGGTTAACCCCAAAGCTCTGAGGCCTAAGGAGAGCATGAGCGTAGGCTTACACTTTGTCTTAGTTTGGGAAACAGTTGTCAAGTGTACCAACTACAGAAATGGTACCATAAAAGTGACGTTTAAGGTATAAGACTCCAGTTATTGTAACCTTTTATTAGTCTCCACATTGCTAGGATTGAGCGCTACTTTATTGCAGAATACTCTTTTCTCCATATGTGATTCCAGAAAGTTGGCTTTCTTCACCTAAACCTGTTTGGGACTTTCTTTTCAGCTAGCCAGAAAGACTTCCATCATTCACTTTTTCATTTTTAAAGAACCTCGAGCAGTTTGAGATTACCCTTAATATTTGTACTAGAGCGGGAAGTATTCTTCGATTTGATGTAACTTTCATTTGGTTCAACATGACTCCCAATCATCTTAAGGAAAAAGTGCATGTACCGCTGGTGCTTTTGGACGTGCACCTAGTCTTCTGTTTAGGAAGTTATTTGATCGAGTTTTACGTTCATCTATTTTCGTTGCAGTTAGCCTTTGCGCCTGTTATCGTTTAGATGACCAGTCCATTAATGGCAACAATATGGCTTAATAATGCAGAATATAGTCGTGATCTGCGGTCTCAAAATACATGGTGTTTTTAGCCATAAGCGCCACTCATTTTGGAAGTAGCCGAGAGGCGGTTTTAGGGTGTGTTAATAGTATAGTCTAAGTGGAGTTCCATATGTCGTTGTAGTGAAAAATGAGACTGCTGCACAGACTATGACCTATTTTTTCTTGAGGTTCATCAGTTCAACACCCGCCCCTAGTTCACCTCAAACTTATGTTTTACCAAGATTGTCAGAACTTCGCAAAAGACACATTGTGTACACTTATTTGGTTTTATGGGAGACTTAACTGAATTCCTGCTGAATATCATAAACTAGAGATCCACCCGGGACTCATATGTCTTGCAAATGACAGAGTTTTACGAGTTAGATCAACGTTTTAAACGGATTAATGATGTCGGTATGAGGAAAAATTCTGCAGATTATTGAATACGTTTAAGACTATGTTTTCATTGAATCTCATAAGGATTTGACTGACGCCACGAAATCCCAAAACATTTTGCTGTTTACCCGCGCTGTGAAATGAAAAGAGATCCCAATCAATTTCCCTACAAAAGAAATGGCCTGTTTAATTTTTTGATGTTTGCTTCTTTTGCCATTCTAAGAAATTCTTGGGTCGAGGTTATATCTTGAAAATATTAAGATTTTCCCAGCGCATTAGAGTCATGCTTCTGGTCTTTCGACTTTGAGGAAACAAAATGCATCTTTGCTCACACTTATGATTCCTACTCGTGCGGTGATTGAGGGTAAGGAAGCCACATGATCAACAGCCAACAAAGGCGCCCGAGCCGCCAAGTTTTCAGTGTATTGCAAACCGCGAGGGTCTTTCTAGTTGATGAGAGCTCTACTCAGAAAATGTTCACAAAATCTAAACACATTGCAGTTGTCTCGACTAGAGACAGAATGTGGCCACAGTATAAGTAAGAACCATATACAGAAAAGGCATTGAAGTTGAACTCAAGTAACCACTGTTACATTATTTGTTTTAAGCTCTTCAGTCATTTACGGGAAAATAACGGACTCCGTGAATTACATAACAAAGAGGGAGAGCAAAGGCTTCGAGCTGGCCCCATAGGGTCATGAATCAACAACGTATAAGGACCTTTGTGTATGCGGACGGATCATATTAAATAATGATAGAGAATTTCGAAGGACTATTCTCTGTCGGTTTTCTCCCATTTGCTGGTCATTGTGCGCGCAAAGCGTTACGAAGTGGTCCATATGATGCTTTAGTTGGGTACAGGATGAAGACGAAGATATAAGAAACTCAGGAAATGGTAGAAAACTTCTATACTCATCAGCAAACAGTTGAACAAGATGTCAGGACACTAGACATGTACTTTAAATCTATTCCCGGTATAAAGTGCGCACTTATGAAAAAGGCTTAAACTTTTGTCTACTTATGTTAAGAAAGACAAGTTGACCAAGTTAAACGCGTATGTGTGGTAACAGCTAAGACGGCGTGTGACAAAAGGGTTGTTTCCAAACGATGTGCACGGTTGTATGTTCGGCGTAGTTACGAACGTCAAGGGTTCCACTCCGTCTGATTCTTTTAATCACCAAAATTCTCCAACACACTTTAGCCAAGCGGTCTGCGTACGATACCGCGTAAGTTTTATTAACATTTCGGTTTTAAAGGAAACTTAAAATTGATCGAAAGGATCCTCTTCAAGTACCTTCCTTTTTACATCCCCCCCCCCCAAAGAGACCACCGGCTTGATATCTAACCACGTAAACCCCACCTCCATCCACAATGGAGAGTTACGCAGTGATTTATGGGTATGTATCAGAGATATGTAATTTCTATTTGGTGGGTAGTTTTAACAACAGAGAGGTGGTGTAACGGATAGTGTCTCAATAAGTCCCAATTCCACTACTGTCTTTGTGCCAGCTGATGAGGACGCAGTAAGCGATAACACCAAGGACTTCTGCAGACGTTGTACATATAATGTACTTCTAATTCACAAAGGCGACGGAATTGCGAGGAGACTATTCTGTGAGCTGAATAATTTGCACCATTCCCTTCCTGGGGCTCATCGGATAAGCGTAGTCTCTGAGTTCGCATCAACCTTATGCTCTACGTGGAGCAAAATAGTACGCGGTTTTCAAACTAAACTTGCCTCTCTAGATGTGCCAATTACCCGAACGACAGAGGCCTAACTCAGGTAAATACTTGCACTTCAAGGATTTTATATCAGTTAAATCTGGCCCAACACTCGTGCGCGGTTTATTTACACGAGCAGTGTGAATCTGTTTCATGAGCACATTTTCATCAAAGGCTCCAGGCAGGCGAGTACCTCGAATCTTTCAAAAATGGGTACTCGTCATCGTCCACTTCAGGAACATTTATCATCTCACACAGACCAAGGTTTACACTCCATTAGCATCCGGACAGCATGAAGTCAAGAAATAGAGGTATCTTAGTCTACGCGACGTGGCGTCTATGCGACGTGACGGATCTTTCCAGCAACCAACCCAGTGTATTTGTCAAAGCTGATACGACTGCTGCTTCCACCTGTCAAGGTTAGCACTCGAAACCGCCCGCCTCACATTGTGTATGCAAATATGGTGGTACGTATGGAAGGACAAATAGAATATGTAGAATGGAGCGTACGGTACGACCGTGCGGTCGTCGTTACGTGCTTACAATAGGTGTGTATAGCGCAGCATCATCCATTTGAAACGCACAAGCGGCCGTCAGAGCTCGCTGGCCAGAGACTGTAACGATTAGAGGTCTGAAACGGAAGCCATATGTGCGATAAGAAATGGAGTTAACATTGGCCTACCCTAGCAGGGCTCGTGTGAACACGTCAAATACCTACTCGCCTAAACCCTCCCAGCCAGCTGCATTTCACTCACATTCCCATAAGTTACCCGATCTCCATGAACTGAAACCTCATTATGTAGAGATAGGACTTTTATCATAAGGTTGCTGAAAAATCGTCGACAGCCCGGTTTCACCCTCTTTGAGGCTCTCCAGGTAGGCGCATTCCCAGAGTTTCCACCAACCTCATGTTGTACTTGCACGATCTACTTGCACGTTCTAATTGAACGATGTTGTTGAGATACAGTCATTTGCACACCAATTTGATTTTTACGTGAGACGCAACTAAGTCTCTCGTTTCTGTTGTTTTCCATGATCTCCATGAACTGAAAGCTCATTCTTTTATCCCCAGTCGCTGTACTGGTCTTGATTACACACATCCAGCTTCAAGCCAACCCACCCCTCACTTCCTCATATTTGATGTCATGACAGTACCCAATGAATATGATGCGATGAAATTCTACGTTATCAGGTACTCGCGCCGGAACGTACTTTTAAGTAATGATTAACTGTTTAACATACAACGTTTGACAGGAAATTAGAGAGTCTGAAGTTATACAATGACACCTCCTTTCGTCACTCGTTAATCAAGGATTAAATGTTTTGCCTATATTACGTGACAGTCCAGATAGATTCTAAATTGGTGGCTAGATGCTCCTACCTACCTACCTAGCAAGCTGTGACCTTGACTAACGACATGATGCACTTTGCTGAGACAGAGTTCGGGTCCAGAGCTGTACTACTGGATTTGATTTTTTGAAGAATCTACCATGAGTTAGGAACATTTTTTCATGAAAAACAGTCGAAATAACCTCCAATGATTTGAGGTTATATTCCACACTGATCTATGGTTAGAGAGCTTCCGATGCCAGCCGTGCCTCTGGCGAGGCTACCAGCTTATGGGGGTCTCAGCGATATCATAAAATATCAAGAACTTTAGACACTTCTTGATTTTTAATTACGTCTGTGTTTTGCGCCGCAACTACCGGAACGATCTACGACAAAAATCAACCATTAGACAGCATTTTCGTGGCTGAGACATCTACAATCTCCAGGGCGTGGAATCATTAACTCCCCTGGTCTACCCCATACAATACAGACGTGTAAAATGACGTGACGTCACAAGCATAGGGAGAAGACCGCCCAAACTCACCTGACATGTCATGAATTATGCCTGAATCAGCCAAATGGTTAGCGAACCAGTCAGAGGTTGTTAGGGTTGAACGATTTCTCAATTTTCTGTTAAGCATTCGCACTTACGGCTGATGAAAGGTGACAGAAGTTTATGGTCTTTGGCTTGTTGGCTGAGCTGGGCAATTTGATTGCAAACGTTTCATCACCAATCCAGGTGACCTCATCAGTGCGTTAGTGGGGAGCGTAGTGGTGCGTATCGATGGGTTGGTGGTTTTGCAGAAGTTTATTTGTAATTTGTAATTTGCGAACATTCTCCCGTCTGTTCTCTCCAGAGAGATATTTGACTCATCGGGGGTCCTATGGAAAGCACTGCAGAAGTATGCGAAAATTGTTTGCCCTTTCAAGCAGCTTGTATTATTTTAACAAAGGGAATAAAATGTCTCCGTGGGGGTGGGAGTCTTTTTGGGTGATTGTTGCTGAATTCCATTTGCTACTCAAATGATAGGCATTAGTTCACCTTATTCAATCAGACTTATCTTTTGCCTCACTATATTTAATTTTACGTCTCCAAGTATCTTACATAACATCCTGTTAAAACGGAATGAAATGAACATCGGTTTCCGGCGTTCGTTTCATCACAAATCTGATAAGTTCCGCGTGAAGAATGCTCCTTGGTCAGCTAAAAGTTATTTTGTCACAGTTTGTCTTATCAAGCGGAATTTGCCGAGCAGTAGGGATGTCTTCGCGAGGCAACCCATATAACCACAAATTTTAAAGGGCCGGCAGAACACAACGAAATCTAACAATCGCAACATTCTTACGCGCCGCCATGGTGACGTATAACGGGAACAACTAATCATCTACCCGGAAACGGTGATTTCCCAGCTGGACCGGAAGTCTAAGCTTTCGAAATCGACGTAAGGAGGCTTTTTTAACTGTGATATGGACCAGTTTTGCTCCAGTAAATTCATGTACGTTCAACGTTGTCAAAATATTTGGGAGATGCGAGGTAAGTTGTTGATCTAATCCTGATAATCGCCGATTGAAATAACGTACAAATGGCACTGAACCCTAAAATTGCCATTTTATTCATGGAATAATCTGTGGCGAAGTTACGTAGGGGAAACTGAGACAATGTCTCAGGTTTCATAATTTTGAGGCAATTATTTTTTGGCATTGGAAGTGATGGGTTTCAAGAGTTTTCTTCCCTAACAAATTTATACGTTTTGTTTGAAAAAAATCGGAAAATGGATTTTCCCATAAAATAACATTAGAAGTTTCCCTGTTCTCGGAACTGACGGCCAGTGAAATAACTTTTACCAAGGTGATAGCTTTTATCATCGTCTCAAAGTTTGGATACTTTGAAATGTTCATCGCAATGTGGTGCTTACCGCATTTGTTTGTGAGTTTACCTCGCTCGTTTATTAGAACGTATTCTGAGTTTGGTAAGCACTTCTTTGGTGGGACAAGTTTCATAGAAAGTACTCATCATCAAAACATCATCGGAGACAGCAACATCAACACATCAACAACACTAATGCATTACTGCGGTGAAACCACAAAAGTTATCTAACTTTATTTAAGAAAAGAAAAAAGTGGATGAGGAAAGGACGTGGTGCTAGCCGATTGCAAGCATTCTTGGGTGCCTACACCTCCAACAACTTAATCAGACAATATGGAAAGAAGCTGACAACCCGAGTGCTACTCACATCAGTTAGCCGCCATTCGCTGCGACATCTCCAGCCAAGTGCAGCCGGTCACAGTGACCCCATTTTGGAAGGCTGGCAGCATCAACAACACCCAGACTCTCTGGAATCTCTTTTAAACCATTCTGTCAAATCATATTTTCTCATGGTTGAACGGACGATGTTTTGGTATGCATAGCACATGACCGAGCAATCGCAACTGACGTTGCTGGATGATCTCTGCGAGTGCACAACCATCGGAATGAGGTTTTTACTCTGGGAAAACTGATGCTCCAAAGTAGGCAGCTTCAGTCCCAAGTATCTAATATTAAGATGATGATAGAATACTGACTGTACTTAGGCTGACATTACTTGATTTCATTATTTGTAGCTATCGTGAATGATCTGCCATATTTTCTTGACTTATTGTTGTTGTCGTTTTTTTATTTCGTATTCATGCAGCGTGACCGCGCTTATGTCAAACTTAAGAATATTGTTGACTGTATTCCGAAAGATAAGCTCTTGGTGAGAAACTGATTGATGGGTTTTGGAGATTACCATAATTTTCATACATGTCACCATCTGATGATGCGATAAGGCCAAGTTTGTGAGAGATCGCAGTCAACAGGGAATAGTTTGCAGGACACATCTTTCAGCGTCGCACATCCATAGGTAGGATGTAAAAAAACATGCTGCTTACTTTTTGTATTACGATACCGTCTCTGGAACCCCAAAGTCGAGTACATCGAAAAGGTTAGCTAACTTGGAAGTACAAATCTATTTGCCAGATAGACGGCTTCACTTTTCACTTATACACCTCTACATACGTACTGAGTGGAGCTCTTTGTATAAGGAATTCATGAGCTGGGTCACATGGCCAAATTGTCTGTTGCAGTAAATTCAACTTCACTTGAAAGAATGCTAACTTCAAGCCCAGGAATCATCACTTCAGCAGCAGCAAAGCCCATTGCTCCGATGTTGTATTTGATCCACTCACTTTCTCGCGTTATTTAAAAGAAGCCCCTGGGGTGGGGTTCAAGTGTTCTCTTCAGAGCGTGGAACACTGCGTATTCGCATGAGTACAAGGAAACCAGTGAGATTAAGAACCAAAGCATAGCAACACAACCCCACCGGTCGATCTGTATTAGTTCAGTGCGGCTGATTAATACTCAAGTGTCGGCAACGCAGCAGAAAGTTCTACCAGGCCTCTCTACTAGACAGAACAAAACAAGAAAGCACGCGCTTGTCTGATCAAGCGATTGCACGTACATCATGAAGCCAGAAAGATATGATTTCACTACTGGATGGATATCTTGCTAATACATACTCAAGACAGCAACGAATGTACGTGTATATTGATGAAAAGCTGGTACTGGCTGCGGATATAATGGAGAAACTGAGCATGCATACATAAATTTGGTCAAAATGTCTTGGATGTAAATTGGTTGTTCCTGCCCTTGAAACAGTAGTTTTTTCAGTTAAAGCTGAAATGTGTTCCCTAAATTTGTTTGTCCGAAAACACTGCATTCTCATCTGAATGTGAGCAGACCTGTGTGACTGAACAAAGCGTAAGTTTGACGTCAGTGGGGTTTACGTAAAATCGGATGTTCTGTGTTAATGCACTGCCGACTGAAAACTCCATTTTAATGTATTGCCCACAACAGGTAAGATAAACTCTGGTCCGATGTTCCGGTTTACTTGAAGTGATATCGTCGGTACAGTTCAAATACCGAGACACCAGGGATGGCAACCGGTATCGGCTGACTGATGGGGTTAGCTAGTTATTCTAGTTAATGGAGCATTTATAAGAAAACCTATATGATACTTTATGAAACGTTCTGCTGGAGATGTTAATTTTTCATTTGATTTCGGTAATTTGCGCGTTGGCTGATTCGAGAATATTGGTTTTTCTCATGTGGTTTAAAATATCATTAGTCGGGTTCGCAGCAAACATTAACCAATATAAAACATGCCAAGGTATAATTTGTGGGTTCTTCTTGCAGAGATTTGCTCTCCCATACATTGCATTTATGTATATTCTACTGGACAGCTTGAGGGTGGGAGAGGAATTTTTGTTGATGATATTCCAATTACCTCTGGAAAAAATACCAACGATGTACAAATTCCGGAACTTCGGTGCATTTGTTGGGATGTTTCTTCACTTTGTATTGTGTACATTCTCCACCGAAAATCAGTCGCAAACTGGCCAATGTCAGATCTAGTTTCATTCTTTTAATGGAGTATGCTGTGTATATTACGCAGCAAGTACGATTTTGTAACTTGATGTTTCTCCAGGATACCGTCTTGACTGAGCTCGCGTTGGAACACTCTTGTCAACGCTTGAAAGACCTGCCACCTATCACTTCAATTCATCGAAACCTGAAAAATATTCATCTCTCGTGTGATCAGCTAATCTATTGGGTTTAGCACTCAACTGTCTTCATGGAAGACCTTGGCTGACTGATGGTGTGTTCGCCCGGCGATAGTATTAATTCGACAAAAATTTGCATGCTGCATCAAATCCGACTTCCCACAAACCATCTATGGTTGCCAAAAATTGCTCGAACGTCTAGTTGTTTATCCACCGCCGACCGGCACATCCGGTTCCGACAACAGTTATTTATCACGTTTGACTTTTGCATCGAGTTTACTGGACAACATTGCTCATTCCACTGGAACTATTCACATGGAGGAAAGCAACGGATAGTTTATGCTGAGCCGAATTTAGTGCTGCACACAGGCTCTCGTCCCCGATGAAAACTGTAGGAAATAAGGTGGGCGAGAGAACGTGCGGAGGCCTATTACATGTCATCAGCTGACCTAAATATGGCCGCAAAACAATGGGAAGCTCCACCAGTTACCTGTTTATCATCAAAGCACGGCGCCATCCAACAGTATCTTCAGGACTCAGCGTTATACCACACCTCACACATGTACAGCACTGAACATGTTTTATCGAGGCAGCTCAACAACGACCCGCCAAAATGGTACTGGAAAACTTGATGTTATTCAGTTGACCTCGTGATTAATTTTGTTGTCCTACTTGAGATGGGAGGAGAAGCTCGTACTTACGTCGGTACTTACGCCGTATTTGAAGCTCAGCGTCGACGTACGGCTTTATAATAAATAGAAGAATGCACAATCCTACAGCACTGAACTTCGTCATTTCTATTTCTTTTGATTGCATTGTCACACAGAAAGTCACATAACGCTTATTAGTGTTCTGGGGGAGATAATAACGTCGGTTCAGGTTGGCTGGGCTTAGCAGATGGATCGGTGGCCGAAAAATCCGATTTTACTAAGACGCGTGCGCCCCAAAGTTGCGTCCAAAAGTTTGAGGCCAAAGGTAATTTAGCCAAGTAGGTGTTCATTTTATGTTGGAACAAGTGGGCTACATAGGTCAGTTCAACAATTTCTGGCCAGTTGGCTAGTGTAGAATAGCGGTGTTTCTAGGCCAGCAAAATTTCGCCCAGCTTGATGAGTTTTCACAGATCTGTCTTTTAGCAGCTGGACATACTGAATATTCGGTCCATAAGTTTCCTTCAGTGAGTTAGAGAATCCCTCGTGACAACCACAACCTGCGTAAGACTGGGACTCTCCACTTCGAACGGTCAACAATCCAGGTATGTTTTTTGCGAATTTATCCACAGTAGGCTTTTGGATTTGGCTTCGGGCCCACTGGCCTTCAGTTGGGCTCCGGAATATTTCTTCCACCATCCTTTGTGATAAAGCTGCTCAAAAACTTCGGTACGACTCACCGGTTGTTCGGTTTTCTTACATCCAGCCTAAATGAGTTTCCCCCGGGATACCACTTGGGAGTTTCCAATGTGCACAAAAGACTGATCCATGTTGCATTCAGCTCTACGCATGACAAAACATAGACTTCTATGCCACGCAATAGCAGTCGAACATGTGTTATTTATATATACAAATGCATGTCCTAAGAAGAAAATTGAATAAAAAATTCGAATAATAACATACGAGAAGGTAAGGTCCATAGAAGAATTAGTCACTAAAAGTTGACGAAACCACCCGCTGGCCATCAAATGTGAAGATCTAATTTTTTTATCTGGTTGCATGAATGCCGAAACATAATATAAACGCTATCATCTGACTGTTATGCATCTCTTCTCGTTAGTCTGTCGAAGGCGAGAGATGCTGTATTCGCACTAAAAATGTTTTTTTTTCAAGATAATAATGATAGGATTTTACCACAGGTTTTAACGCACGATCTATTTTATTGATCGTTTTATGAATTTGCTTTGTTAATCAGTTCGACGTTTGGAAGAACTTTGCAATATCCCCGCTGGTTATTTCATGAGTTTCTAGCAATTCCGCTTTTACGAAAATAAATGGATGACTTTGGTGCCACATAGAATAACATCGGTTAATCCACATGACTATCAAACTTTCTTTAAATCTTTCCTTCCTGAACTTTGCTGGAACGGGTAGATTTTGCCGGAGAGTTGGTAAATTCCTCATCGCCATCCTTAAACGACACACGGACAATTTGAACGCATTACAATATCTGTGAATGATCATTCCCGCGGAATGGGGATATTGAAGATCCCGATGAAAACGATTTTCATCAGTCCATTTGTAGCCTATCATGCTCCGCATTTTCAGTTGCTATTAGGCAGTGTAATTAATGCTACTTTCCTAATGCATCATTACGTCGGACGCTGGCTGGCTTGTGTCAATCCGTCAGCTACTGACACACAATATACTTCCAGAGCTAATACATTTCTAACGTTCATAATGTATTTCTCTACCATTACGACAAGTCAGTTGTGCCGTAACCAAATCTTTTTCGCGCCTGTGGGAGTAATTTTTCCGGTGGGTTTCAAAAGACACTTGATTGCAAAAACTTTGTTTTCATGACAGCCGTCGGTGTGATTTGAGAGAAATTCTACGGTTTCAAAAACACATGTTCTTTCTCAGGACACTTGACGAGACGGAGTACATTCGGCACCACAGAATGACCTATACAAAGAGCATTGTACGGCACAGTAGAAACCATAGAGTTACAATATATGAATGCTCAAGAGAAACATCCGCACGGATGAATTTGTAACTTGTAATTTTTAACAGAACTAATCAGCAGACTACATGTGGGGCACTTATTTTGGGGCTTGGAACATTTTTAACGGGTTCAAGAATTTTTTAGAGCAATTTTGAACCAACAAACTTTGGGTTGGGATGCGCAAAGTCCAATTCATTTGCAAAGTGATTTACACAACTAAATGGTCCCAAACGGGATAAAAAGTGTTGTGCGTTGTCCGCAGATTTAAAAGGTTTTATTTGGTCACTACAAACTTCGTTTGAAGGTAGATAAGAGAAAGTTCCCGACGTAATAGCGGTTTTGTATTCTGTTATCTTTGGGCAACCAACCAGCAACCAAACAACGAAGAAACCAACAAACCAGTGCAGTGAAAAGAAAGTAGGACGATTTTGCCAATGTATTTATGCTATAAGTCGCGGTGATAACAACATCCACGAGGTGCACAATTTCATGAGCCTGCAACCACAGTCACCCTGGGGGCAATAATTGTATCCGTACATGTATTCATTCGCAAGTTTTCAATGGTCTAACAGAATTTTGCTCAGCAAATAATCACCTATAGACTGAGTAAGCTTTTCCTTTTGTTCTCAGAAGTAATCCCACACAAGCAACCAAAACGTTAATTAGGTTGAACCACGCATACAATAAGCAAAGCGAGGCTATTTATTTTTTATGCTTGGAACAGGAAACCTTATTATTATTAACAAATAAGTATTGGTTGGGAGCTGCAATTTTTAAGTAGTGAATTCCAAGCTGTACATGAAAATCTAATGTTTGATCAGTTCTGGCCATGTTGAATTTTCCTAACTTCTAAATGCTACCTGTGTTGATATCATCCACGGAAGGTTTCCCATTAGCATGTTATACTGGACTAATAAACTTTAATTCGGCCTTCTGCAACTCGGGGTCACAATAACAAAAGACGCTGTGTGAAAAAGGTAAGAGAATCCGAAGACAGTAAAGTATTTTCCTAATAAAGAACTTCCAACTGCAATCGTTTACGGGTCACGGTTGATTCTGGTGAATGGAGAAAGCCAAAACGACGATGATCTAGCTAATACAACAGGACTATCAATGATAGAAGTAGCCTTAACGAGATTATGCAGAACACCAGCGGGATATGGTGCGCAAACATGAACAGGTAGTTTAAAACTCAAAACAGTGAAATATGGGCGCGTACAAAACAATACCAAGAAAACGGTTCCAGTCCCTTTACTCCTAGTAACCATGAGTCAAGAATCTCTACCCAAAACTCCGGATTACATCAAAGGAAGGGACTGCTTCTTCGGTGCACATGAAATCAAATCCAGGGTAGCTAGTTCCGAATATCAGCCGCCTTACAAGTGGCTGCAAGAAAACGTGCCAATCCGCATTGTTCAGTTTGCCATATTATCTGACTTCACAGCGTCCACCACGGAGCTTTGCAAACTACTTAATTTAAAGATGTTTGTGCGCTAGTCGTAGAAGAACCACAGAAGAACCATCAGAAAAATGAACCGGTCTCTACGGATTTTTACAATGCATTTAAACTTAATCACAGTATGCAGGCTTGCTGACCTTCATACTGTTAAGGAATGTGTTTCATTCATTGAGGGTAGGGAAATCCTATTATCAAGGACGCTTTATGGAGGAGGATGTGGAGGGCGTCCTTTGCTATCACCCTTGGAAATATGAACGCCCAAATTAGAGCAGGCTTATTGGACCCAGCATCATACGCAACCGGCTTGGGTTGTCAGTTTGTTCGTTCGTTTGTTTGTCCCTCTGGCTACACCTATTTTTCTGATATTCGAGTGGAGTGTGTGGATTAATAGGGTGCTCTCTTCTAGATCCCCGAACGACGCATCCGCACACTGAACATTTCGGAGCTTATAGCTAGGTGTGACTTTTTTACTTCTAAAAATCACAACAAAAACTAACTAGACTGCGATCTTCCCAACCTCCCGCAAACAGTGTGTTTCAAATGTATGTTTGTTTCAATGTGCTTTGGCAGCAAATGGTCCAACAATGGGTACGCTTACGGTATTATAACTCTCTAGACTGACGGACTTCACCCTTATTTTCTTTAGTCAGCACCGAGTCTAGTATATCCGGTTTGCTGCACGCCCTACCCAGTACAAGTCACATGTAGCGATATCCATGTTCTCGAATATATATATATGTATATATATATATATATATATATATATATGTTTGATAGTAACAGCCAAATGCAGCAGAGGTTGTCGGGTGTCTTTCCGTATACCTGTGTATGTGTGCATAATTCAACCAAATGTTCTACTGCATATTCGCTGAAGACTGACAAATTCTCAAGAAGTTTCGCTCATTTATGGAGCTTTTCTTCTGAGTTAATTAATAAATGGAAGTGGTCTCGTTGTTCGATATTTCCTGCCTTGCCCCCTGTAAAACGTCGGAAAGCGGAATTCAGGTTTCATTTTGCTTACTTTCTTGGAAGATGCATAGGCTGTGATTGGACTGTGGCAGAGGCTTCAGTAAGCTACGGCTAATATTCGCTAGCTTGCGTCATCCCAGAAGTTGTTGAGCGGCCGTAGGACCAAAACGACTGCGCACTCCATCTGACATTATGGATTTAAAATAACCTCTTCAGTCTGAAGACAAAACTGTGCCACAGTATTTGATAGCCGATTTTGAACAGCTGTCGTCGGCTGGCTGCGGCATGTCCATAATAGGACTGCGCGCAACTTCTAGGTGAGCGTTCAAAATCGCTTGAGGAAAACGGCTACCGTCAATTTGAGCGCCCAGGGGTCATGATATATCTCCCTCACAAAAATGCTGCCACTACCTACCTGGACTGCGCAGCTATGGTTTACCCGTTTCTGTGTGCTGGGCTTCTGTTGATTACGGTTCACACAGAGTGATAGTCATAGCCCTGTAGTAGCTGCCTTCCCCTACATGATATTAAACTATGCTCAGTCAAATGGTTTCAGAAAATGCAGTCACCGTTTTTACTAGTGAAACAGGTTTTTTGGATTTCCTTTCTTTTCCTTTCCGCAATCTCATTAGTGCCATAACAGCAGACAATGGATTTTAGAATATCGGGCAGAAAATACCCAAGCTCCTTTATTAAATTTGATGTTATTTAGCAAACTTCTAATGTAAATGTATATTAGTTTCCGGAGAAGCGTTGGAATTCAAAAACGCCCATTGAAAAGAGCGTTTATTGAAAAAGACCGGTAGAGTCACAGACTAGGTCAAGTTGGATAGTAAAGCTTTTATCTGGTCCCAGGGCGATTTCAATTTCACTTAACAGCGTCCAACAAAAAGGAGTTGAGGTAAAATCAAACCAATCAAAAACGGTTGCACTTAAATTCTGTAGTGTCTGAGAAAATGCGCTTGCAGCTCACGCCACATTTGATTACTTTTTAAATATCGCTCGAAAAATTGCAAACATTAACCTGAAATTTAGAACTACATCTATGTTGTGTTACTTCATATAAGTCTCATGAATCAAGCGCTTCCTCACCTGTTTTCCAAATTGGTGTGGGAAAAGAATTCATTAGTAACCTTCTACATCCCTGCCATAATTTGCAATGTCTTGCATTTTCCTAAATTCAAAAAAGGTTACAGAAAAGGGAATAGATAAATTTGGGCATTCAGGCGAGTTGTCTGAATGTTCCACCAAGCGCAGCAAGGGAGACGGTCATTAAAGTTTACGGTTGGGGATAAGGCCAAATGGTATCGTAACTGAATGATGATTTCAGTTTCTGCCAAATCAATCGTGTCGCAAAAAGTGTCAATTACTGCTCTTTCCTGTCCAATAAGTACCTTAATCTGTCCAGCTTCATCCATGCGTATCGATCCAGTTTATCTGTTTGTGTGGTCACTTATAAGATGAAATCGATAAGAATATGGATGGTACGTGCATTTGGCCCAACAAAACGATTGGTTTCTGCAAACAAGTCTACCAGAAAAGTTTACCGCTGTGTAGTAATACCTCATCGTTTTCCGAAAATAAGATTCTGGAGTCAGTTTTATGCAGTAGTGACTCTCAGTTTCAAGCCGAAATAAGATCTAAGTAAATAATCTGAGTCAGGCACGCAATCAAGAGGGAGTTCGGGTGGGGATTGCGCCTTGGTATTTGATGCCATCAAATAAAAAGAAGTAGCAAGAACAGGAAAGAGTGAAAAGAGAAGAGAAGAGAGAGAGAAAAGAGTAAAGAGAACCAAATCTTGAGGGTTGTAAGGACTTTTGGATTCAAAAAGTATCCGAAACCAAAGATTTGGACACCAAAAGCTATATTCTCGGAATATTCACAACAAGTGGCGAAAAAAGTAAATGGCGTCCAGCGAAATACACTCATTTGCGCCTACCTGATGAGCCCCAAGGACGGGGGAACAGGTCGTGAGCTGTCGAAGTATTTTCTGCAACCTTATGAGTAGTGCATTACGAACACAAATGGCGTCTCTTTATTTGTACCAAAAACAAATGACCGTATAGAACAGCCTTTTGAAAAATGTCGGAGTTCTTAGGAAGCAGAACGTTGTTTTGTTCACTGTGGGCAAAAATTGTGTTTGTTCTGTAAGGCAATCATGTACGTATGACAGTATACTTAATACGGGAGCGGCCACTTGTCTAACTAACTGGTTGCTGGTGTAAGGAAGAAAGGCCTTGGCCGCGGAGCTGTTTATTAGAAAACAACTAAACGTTTACAAACTATTGGACAGGAGAGTAAACGTCTCACATGCATCTTATTTTTAAAAGCTGAACATCGTCACGCATCTTCTTGAACTTTCGTGGATATTCATTGACCATCACGCAACTGTAAACGAACGCTGCAAAGCAGTTCCATAGGTTCCCTCATAAGCCCCACTTTCCATTAGACGCGAGGCGGAGTTGCCAGAGGACCACATACTACTCACGTGCCTCACCAGCAGTATCCACCGTTAAACTGGTATGCCGTCAGCCAAACCACCACCACTTTAATGTGTGGTAATATGTTCCCCTAAACACTGATAGTGCGTTATTATAAAAGTATGATACCCCCTGTAAACTAAAGAAAACTATTGAAAACGCCGAAATTCTAGTATCAAACAAGTATTTACTGTCAGCCTTCATCGTTGTAACCATAAACACCATTTTTTGACCAATCAAGCAGAAACCAACTTTCCGCTCTCCGACAATCTTGATCGCTAATTTATTTAGCCTCCTGGCGACTTGTCTAAGGAGCTGAGGGAATTCCGGGCTGTCAAATGCACACATAACAATCAAACGGCGCCAGGCATTGCGCCCAATTGTTACAACGTTATACGTCGTTGATAAAGTTAAAAAATCAGAACAGGCTATTTTTGCATAAAAAATAAATGCATGTATAGACATTAAATCTTTATTTATCGAGGAATACACCAGATAATATCATTGCAAGACAGAATCCTATGATTTAAGCAAACAAACTATTCGCGAAATGGACGAGTTCCGTTTTGGATAAGACTTTGCTTCCAGTTTCCACGCGTACCACCTGGAGTTAGTCTAGCTGCTACGTTCTGAAAAGAAATACTAAAGGTTGCCTAGCAATTCAGTTGTTTTGAGCCTGTTAGAACGGATAAAAACTTCATGTTTGTTGGATGCAAGAGAATATAAGAAGGATTCCAACTTCCGGTTTGATGATAAATCCTGCTTGCTTGCTTTGTACTCTAATGATTGAGTGACTAACAGCTTTGGAGCTAATGCACCGGACCAAGTTTCTTCGAAAATGCCCTCCTATACCACTCCTTTATTTTTGCTATTCCTAAAAAGAGTAAACGATGATTGGATAATGGCAATAAAGGTAACTTGATCCTATTGTTTCTGGCTGATTTATGTTCCATACTTTTTAACTTCTGTGGTAATAAATTCAAACAAAGAAACAGGGTGGTTAAATTGTAACATACATGCGCAAAACCGCCCGGCGGGTTTTTGAGTTCTTCGTATTTTTGTGCCAACGAACAGACCAACAAACGGCATACCACTTTTTCCGTATCAGTAGTAAACCATCTGCTAAGAAGGAATTACCCCAGTGTGTGAGGTACCAATGCCTCTCATCTGTGGATTGCCAAACACATAATGAGGATGTAAAATTTTCACGGGCAGCTTGCTGTCAATTCTGAACTTCCAACTGTAATAGCAGTTCTCTAGTGTTTCAGGAACCGCCGCTTTCTTCGTACTGAGTAGGGCTCATGCACATATGGGTTCTCAAACACAAACCGCTCACCAACATATCGGGTGGATTGTCTTTCAACAGAAGAGGCTGATGCCCATCTCTAACTCTTTTGGTTTGTGGCAAATTTTATTTCTAGAATTGTTAACTTTGTTCAACATTCTCGTTCCTCTCATGATCATATCTTTTTGATGGACCTAAGTTGAGAACACAGTGATATGATTTTGGACTAAGATGAGCACAAATGTATTTCCCTGCACCGATGCCTGCTAGAGGGTATTGGATGATTCGCTGTAAACGTCACATTACCAGATGTGAAGCACCTTTGTTGAGACTACTCTTACGTGGTATTTATTGCCATATACGCGCAATAATAACGTTTAAAATACGGGCTGTATTTTACCGTGCTGTTAAATGCTTATATTCACCTTTAAGCAGATACAAACAAAAAGTAAGCGCTGACGCTTTGTTGCAGCAGCGCGGAAGGTGTATTCGAATTTGGGGTGCAGTTATAATACTATTTTTAATCCAGCCTGAACCCAGTAGGGCCGCACCATAATTTACGTTATAAATGTGGTTAAAGCCGGTGGAATCCCGTTGGCAGTTTACTACCGGAATCATTCTTCTGTGGCTCATGAGGTGGATATGATGACAATTTGCAAACATTTCACTCCATAGTTTGGTTTGTGAGTGGTATCGAAAAAAATCAGTACAAATGATCGAAAGGCATCCGATATTGGGAAAATTCAGTTCACAAACACAGACGTTTTGTCTTACGGTTCTAGTTACTGCATTAAATCCTGCGAATTGTGGTCTTTAAATAAAACCACTTGGAGAAAGAAGTAACTAAATTCTATGTGGTATATAGAATCTGTATCATCCTGGCCTTTCTTTTTATCATAATTTCCACATTCGATTTTATGGCAAAAATCCAGAATGGAATTGAGGCTAACGTTGACTTCATCAGAGTAGTTTAACACATCCGGAAATTGTTTTACGAAGAATACGCTTCGGTTGCCGAAAGACAAGATTGTGGCCAAATACATTTTTTATTTGGATTTATCATTTCGCTTGGTGGAACACAATTGACTGAATTCGAACAACCATTTGAATTTTGTTGACCACGGAGAAGTTTCCCCGAAGAAAACGCCGGATAATACTCGTCAAGCTTAAAAATGGCGTACTATTTTTTTCAAGCTTCCTGCATGAAAAAAGAATCTTGCAACAAATAGTACGCCATTTTTAAGCTTGACAAGTTTTATCCGATTGTTCTACGTCCAACGGAATGCAAAGGTATATCATGCAAATCGACCTATCCTCTAATACACTGCGCCAACATTTAGGTCAAACGTCTACTTAGACAGATTGTCATGAAATCTTATCTATCTCAGCAAAAGTGAGAACAATCAGACAGAACAAATGGCTCCGGAGTATGTCGTAATTGCCGTCTGATATTTGCAATTAGCTTTACATTTAACAGTCTAAAAGTACAAATATATATCAGGGCTAGGCACGACTAGGTAGTTACAAAAAGATGTATTAACTCCCATAAATAGGTATGTGCATCCCTTGGGAATACCAACCAAGTTAAATAAAATTCTGTGATGCTACTGCGGCCAGGAAAAGTTGGGCAAAACTCGGAGGCTTCGGATAGAAGACAAGGTTCTCTTTTCTCCTAAAAAATGGTATCCGCTGTTTTCCTATTCTCTAAACTAAATCTTTGCGAGTAGTTTCCTCCGTCTGTTGTGCTCTTCTGACTTTCTTAAATCTTGCGGAAGTGCTTCAGTTGTTTTAGTGAATACAGCTCGCCGTGATCATCCAAGCCTTTGGATGGTTTTCACTACGCAACTGGAATCGACGACTTTGCTAAAGCCCCAGGAGTGGCCAACTACTCAAATGAGCTGCCAAATACCAATCACGATCGATAAATCTACATACCTGACATTGAAATTTAACTGCTGTATCTGCCATTATGCAGTTTTCATGAGTGTATATTGCATTTGCAATGGCTGCGCGAAGTGTCGCATACACAAATGTGTGATATATTGGATGATATTTATGTGGATTTGAGCATTTATTCTTGTGTGAAGTTTGCACTCACGTGGGATTGAATAATATTCCCGGAAGCTTCAATAATCTGGATATGTCTGAAGGCTCACAAAGTCTACTGGGCTTGGTAAGATTGCGCTCACTCTCTGTTAATGTGCCAAACGTGATTCCTCCCGAAAACACAAAACAAGACTGGCCTAGTTTACCACAAGTTGCCCTCGCTCGGTTATCAGTGACCGTCAATTATTTACACCGCATTTATAAATCAGGCTTGTCTGGAAATTATTCACAGGAAATCAGCATGTTTAAGCCTTAGACTCTTTGGTTAAATTTTGTTTGTCAATAGCTGTTGATTGTCCGGCTTGCGGGGTGAGAAACTCAGAAAAGAGAATTACACACAAAACAAACATTTACTGAAATGAGCGCATTTTGATTAACTTAAACGACGGGACACCCCCGAATAGGAACGACCTTGAGTTCGCCTCGTGAAAGGACCCATAGGTACTGCTCTACTCTCAACAAAATTGTAGGCATTTCAGGGTCGTGCTTACTACTTTCTTTTAACATGTGAATGGTTTGCTGGATCATCTACCACAAGCCAGTTTTGGCCCATTAGCAGCAATTATACGTTGTGGACCGTTAGGATAATTCAACCAGTATGTAACATGATCTCTTGAGAGTCAGTTACATTGTAAAAGAGAAACACTACTTTCGTTGAATTTTTTCGTTCTATTGAGAGATAAACTGAACGAGGATCTCGAACACAAGCTGCCGTAAATTCGAAGATCTGCAATAGGCGCCTTAATATGTAGGCGGTGGCTGAAATAAAAATTACCGATGGGGAAAATTCTGTTCAATGTCCAGTCCAAAGGTTATATAGTCAATGACCTTTGTTTGCGGGTAACTGAATACATGCCTCAGTACTTTCAAGGATGAGTAAAGGCTTGCTATTTAATTGGCTGGCTGCTTCAGTTGACCAGCGTCATTCAATAAAACCACACTCTCAATGACAACGTTGGTCATTCGCGTTTTCGGTGGTTCCGTTTTTTCAAAGATTAGCTGTTTTTATGTACAAACATTTTGATCAACTTTGCTCTTAAAAGTGGAGACTAGGGCATTGACCTTCTGCTAACTCATCTCAAGGGACTGACGTTGACCCACGTTCGGTGAAATGTATGAACAGGTCAACGGAAGTAACTTGGTGAAGTGTATTTGCTTGACTCATACCAGGATGGATCACAGGTTCAGCCTACCCAACGTAAAGGATGCATTATTACCGAGGACTTCGACTTTTATTAAATTAGACCAGCGTGTAATAGAGGCCATATTGAAGGATGTAAGTTATAATAAGCGAATTCGTTGTCATTCATTTAGATATGATTAAGTTTGTGCGCTGGTTTAAACCAGTCCAACCTAGCCTTGTAACAAATTTAATCCAATATAATTCACTGAACCCTCTGTCCAAACAAAAAATTTAGATTCTACAGGAAAAGTGCATATAGATCCCTTTAGACACCACCTATGGTTATTTTCCAGTTGATATATATATATATATGGTTATCATTCCGACTTTAACTAAAACCATCAGTGCGTGGGCCCGTTAAGTTAACACAGGGGTAAGCTTAACCAGAGAGGTAACCACCAGAAACGTCAACAGCTCAGGTTGAAAATCAGGAACCTATTCTACCATCAATTTATCCGCCGCTGCCTCAATTTACGGCACCACAACCTACTGGTGAATGTCTTCTCTCGGCTGTATTGAGATTAAAACACGGTCGGTTGCACCACACATGTGCATGAGTTGAAGACGTTCGCTAAGATGTGGGTATTTAAGGCTCCGAAATTGACCAACACTGGTTTGGCATCGCAGCGATCAGTATATGCGTTAAACGCATGTGAACTAAAAATTGGTAACAAACTAAGCAGAATGAGGAAAAACGTGACCGAAACTAAGCGGAATTGTGGTAGCAATTCAGCGCTAAAATTCCTGCCTGGATTTCGCCGCACAGTTGAATCTAAAAGTTAGCTGCCTATTCAATTTGTATTAGTGGTACCATGACACTTCAAATGTCCTGCCACCATTAAGTAAGTTTCGTTGGTACCCACATTCCAATGTAGGCAACTGCAGTAAGGATAGTTTGTTCCCGGAAAAGTCACATGATACTGCTGCACCTGTACGGAGACGGTTTAGCCATTAGGCATTCGCGCGACTGTGCGCCCAGAATCCAAATTAGACTAATTTCTAGGAATTTATGACTCGCACGATCGGTCATCGTGAAATTAGCTATGTAGCGGATCACACTTTCCGCGGAATGAGCCAGATGCGAAACTAAATCCATTCCATCAAATGTGGTTATTTGAACATACGAAACAATCCAAACAAACAGATTAGTCCGGAGGTTGGTTCCCGCGCATTCCGTACAGCAGCGGTTTTGTGGTAAAATAACCACCAAAAAAATTTAAAATACACGTGATATCATTTAGGGCATTATTCTGTTAACTTGAAACCATGTTCTAAAAATGTTGGGTTTTAATGCCCGGAAGGGTGGTGATCTCCGGGTGTAACGGTGGGTACTACTGATGACGCATGCTAGTAGTATGTGTGTTCTGGTAACTTCGCCGTGATCTAATGGAAAGTGTGATTTATTACGGAATTTGTGGAACTACTTTGCAATTTTTGCTTGCAATTGTGCGATAGTCAATGAATATCTAGGAGTTCAAGAAGACGCTTTCAAGAAGAAGTCGGATATTCAGTTTTTAAAAGCCACTTGCAAATGAGAGTTTAACTTTCCTGTCCAATAGTCTGTAACTGTTTAGTTGGCGTTTTCCTAATAAACAATTCCGCAGCGAAGGGCTTTTTTTCTTACACGGGTAGCCAAATATGCGTACTAGTGCACACAAATTCAAAGAGTAGAAAGGTTAAGTAGTTCTTTTCAGGGTTTTGTTCTTCAGACTTATTTGACGCTAAAATACATGGAATACTCAACGTTCATTAGGTCTTTGTTTTCAACGCTTCCAAACGTTGCGTGGTTGGATCGTGTTCCACTTTGCAGTTGGCAGCGTCACGGTATCCTTTCGCAATGAGTGTGGTATCAATGGTATACCGAACCCCTACTTAGTCTTACCGGAATGTTCATAAACTTCATCATGGGCAACCGCAGCCATGCGGAGATTTCTGGCCTTTCTTAATTGAGTAATTGCAGGATTTAATCCTTATCTGAGTAAAAAAAACTCAAACGATTGCAATATTTTTGCAGGGGTCAACGCAAATGGCAAGGAAGTGTGCAACCAGCATATAGCACAAACCATAGTCCGGTGGAAGTTTCCACTGGGCAAACGGAACAGGATCTTGTTGATCAGGTCTACGTTGTTTGCACCACATAAAAATTCCCAGTGAAGGAATCAGTCCAAACATTGTGTCGGAAAACGAGTAGAGTGTGGTGGTCGAGGAACAGACACCTTCTTCTCTTGTTCTAATAGTATGATCTGAACGTATGCCACTTGTCCAAAAGCTCAAACGCTTGCCCATCCGAACTGTAATGGCCGCTATTTTTACCTCCAAATTAAACTGCGCTGTACTTGTAGGAGTCTTAAAAGCCAGAACGGCTGTGAAGTATAAATCATTTTGTCACAAGTTAAACTGCTATACTACTTGCGTTGAGCCAGAGATCAACACGTAATAGTCAGACTTGCAATTTTAAAACGTGCTTGATGTAATGCCCAACCGATGTGCTGTGAAATTATTTGGGCAATGTAGCGCTCAGAACTATATATCAAGCATCTCAAGAACCTGGACGTGGCCCACAGCAGAGATCAATATTTCGATAAGTGATCATTCAGTCAAGGGAGGAAACTTCGGGGGATGCAGACCCCGAAACGACGGAGCCCAGTCAGTTGAACCCCTCACTATATGTTATTTTTGTTTGCCGGACATCACTGTCCAACACATAAGTTGCTTGTTTACCAGACATTCCAGTCTGTTTCGAAAAAAATGTTGTCGGACTTTAAAGTCATTCCACACTCCACATCAGCGGACATTAAAAAATTTCGCTGTGTACTGTTCAATAAATGCTTGCACATCTTATTAAACGAACCAAGTCAAAAGGCAGTGTATTAAGGCAGTTACAAATAGTCATGTCAACTTGACTGTCGCAGAAACGTCCTTCTTCTTTTTCAGTGGTCAGTGTTCTTGCCTAAACCGAGGATGAGACCTCTAGTTCTGGACAAGACATCCCATTTTAGGAGTCACCTCCTGACACTTTAATTGTCTCATCCTACAAGGGTAAACAAACCAAAACTATCTTATCCTAAGTGATCTATCTGGGTTGTATGAGAGGTGCATGACAACTGCGCGATTTGTCTTCTGATTTTATTACGCCCGCTTGACAGATTCCTATGTGGATAAGTCTGGCCTGCGTCCATAACTCCCAGATAGGTTTAACTTCTTCAATGACAGAATCAATAGTAATGAGTTTGTACATGTGACATTTACCAGTAGCTCTTGTTTTTGGGGACACTGCCGTCTGCCAAACGGAGTCAAAATAAATGTATAAGAAGGTGCTATTTTTTCGAAAGCTGAATTCTACTTTATCACACAGCTGTCCTCCTGTTCAAATTACAGGTATTTTCCGAAATAAGCTTGGTGCCTTCTGTCACACCTTGCATACAGGATGGATTTTGCTATGATATGCCAAATATTGGGCCCATGTTGTGAGCTGGGTATCAATGTTTTACTTTGGGGGAACTTACTGAACACCCACCAGCCGTTTCGTTATTTGGATCGTAGAAAACAGACCTAGGGTTATCGAATTTTTCACTGTAATTTTTCAGTTCAATTATTTGAGCACTACACTCCGAGGAATATTTCTGTCGCTGAGCTCTTGCTTCTGTTATACGATAGAGACTGATTAAATTAAATTCACTGCTGTTTTTACGTGTGTATCCTCCACTTTGTGAGACTACCATCTGAAAAAACCAACCTTATTGATCCACTTAATCTGTCCGTTCAGAGAACATCTGTGGATGCAGGCGTGGGGGCAAACCAAGCAGCAAACAGCAGGCAAGAAACCAAAGGTAGCAAGGATTTTTTTATATCTGAGTCATGTAAAATTGTTTGAGCAGACATTCTCGAAATGAATTGGCAAGCAGTATTTAAATTTCAATTACTTTATATCTGATAAAGACAGAAAGTGTGCAGCGTGAAGTTGGGTAGTACTCAAATTTTGGTATGATTCAGTTTCAGGAGCGAGTAATTCGAATACGGCGTGAAAAGATCTTTCTCATCACGTCTAATTTATTGACGCTTTCCCCTACTATCACGAGTAAGTTTCCAAGGGGTAATGACGGTTACAAGTAACCACCTGAACAATGGTTTCCGCACTAATAATAATGTGCTTTGTGTTGGTACGTCTGAGTAAATGTGATATAAAATAAGTTCTAAATTTATCAACTTCTTTTATGTAAGTTCAAATGACTGCTTCATTTAGTACGTTAATTTACTAATTGGAAATGGGTGAACGCTTGTTACACCGTGAGGTGCAAATTCCAAACGCATCGTCTAGCAAGATTGTTTTTTCCAGGCTGTCACGCACATCGGCGAGAAAACTATAAAAAGTATTGTTCCTTCCTGATTGATAGCAAGTGGTGCAACAGATTGATAGCATACGCATTATCTACAAACGCCCCCGTGGACCTGAACTTTAAGCTGCAGGTAATTGCAGATACAGTGGGCGTTTTAGAGAATTTGATCAATCTGCTAGTGGATACTACTCCAAAAAATCTAATTTCCATATGAGTGCAAGCAATTCGTGCATTTACGTTGGAAGCAAGTCGGAAGTTGGAAGCAGTGTCGAAATTCGGCTTCTAATCTGGGTTAAGCAGTATAGGGTCGTGGTCGATAACACGAAAGAAAGGATAATATAATCCCGGACTCAGATGTTGAATGTAATACAGATGTATATATATATATATATGCATATGATACATCCGATGAATATCTTTTATCTTCGAGTTACCGGCCGATCCATTTTAATTGTTATATTACTTCGGCTTCTTTGGATGGACCGACATTCTTTTCAGTGAAACAGGGGATTCAGATCACCTGAATACAGAAATCCTTTGTAGGAAACCACTGTAGGATTTGAACGAAGTCTAACACAAAGCTCATTCCGCCGGCTGGACCAGTTAAAACGATCAGTGGCACCCGCGTTCAACAAAAAATTTAATAGCTGGTGAAAATCTGGTGGCTGTACACAAATATCGGAAGATAGGCTTTTTTATTGGAGATGATGAATGGGTAAAACCACACTAGTCTACCAATGGTGGGAGAAATCTAACATGGGGACCACTGTTAAATGGTTTGCCATAAGTCCATTCTTCCATTTAAAACCGGAATCGATAAATCCACCCCACGCTGCGATTAGTGTCACCAATAGATTTGAATTGCATCACATGTCTATAAAAATTAATGCAAGATTAGTTTTCTGTGACAGATGAATCACGCCTGGTTTTTGGCGGAAAGGTTCTAGACAGCAAGTACTTGGAAGCGGTTCAAGAAGCATAATTGAGACGTGATTGTAGCACCAGTTTATTATCTACCTCTCTCAAATATTTTCAGATTGATCGTGTTCTTAATGGGAAAAACATGGTGGAGTTCTCAGTCATTGGGAAGATGTTTGGGACCGATTGAGTAGTCATCATTTCAGAGAGGTTTGGTAAAATCCACTGACTGTTTACTAAACTTTTCTGAAACGATGGTGAAGTTCACTTGCAAATACATTTTCTCTTAAAGTACGACTGTGATGAGTACCAGCTGAGTCTCTCCTCGAATGTGCTGCACGAAAGCCGTCTTATTCTTTAGATGATTTATTCAAGACAAACGGCGCATCAGTGAACGGCACATGTAGCCGAACATCGCTAGTTATACAGCCATATAAACTTAATTACTTCTCCTCTCGAAAAATATGATACTTCAGAAAGGGTCAGTTAGCGAGGCACAAGTCATCTTAACTTTAAAGTTCCAACAAAATGCCTACAAATCGGGAAAAGAGGCCGTGTGTGTGTGCCTGACGCGCAGACACAACTAAAAGTATAGAAACTAAAGTCTGCTGTTGGGTCCAATATCTCTATGATCTTCAGTAATGAGGAGCCTGAAAACTAAGGCCAGCATGCACTTCCACATCCAGAATTTAACTCGATGAACAACATTTACCTCCAACAAACCTGACTAAACTCCCACACTTTTTGTTTGCTACTAATATCTCAAAGTCACTTGATATGTTTGCCCCAACCCGAAAGGCAAACAAAAGTTTCCTAAACAGGTCTGTATTCTTAGCTGACTGTATGTAGTGCTGATTGACTGATTTGCAGAAAATCATGAAAACATTAATGCTAGATTTTGAATGCCACAATTTTAGAACGTTTTTAATTTGTCCATTCTCGTAAAGGGTGGAAATTTTGTTTTTTCTAGCCTGCTTCTGTGAAAAATGTTAGTACACGAGATCTTGTAATTTTCCTTGTTCAGCTTGTTGGCTGATCATTGGGGGCATTTAATACATTTTTCCCCAGTGTCCCAACAAAATTTTCCAATGGGATTGAACACATTTTCATGTACAAACCTTGTACAATGTCTTAGCTGAAATCCGTCCCAGCTCACAGATATACACCTCCAGGTAATTTCTGGTAAACAATTCCAGTTATTCTATGCTAACGCAACACTTCCTTGAGGTGGACACTAACAAGATCCGATCTCGAGCAGTTTACTTCATCCAGGTGTAGCTTTTGTGTTTTCATTCCGCAGTTTTGTATGATCTACAAATGTTGTAGAAAGAATACGATAATATCTAGTCATACAGACAAGGTGAAATGAATTTATCAGCCATTATCGGTCTATCTGTAATCGCGAGTGTCAACACTAGTCTGACTGGGGTTAACTGGACACAGTCAACGGGGCTAGGGAATTTTGAAAACAAAAGTTTGCCTTCGAGAAATACACTCATTTGCAAATCAATTTAGTTTTAAAGGGAGACTCAACTGAATCTCTCGTTTATGATATTCTTCAACTGAATGTGCTGCCCACAGGCCGCCTCATGTTTTAGTTGGCACGATATTCGAGATATCGCAGTATATTTTCATAAGGGAAGCATAAGACTGACGGAAACTAGGGGACTGCACCTACCCGATGAGCCTCAAGAAGGACAAAACCGGTCGTGGGATGTCGAAGAGTTTTCAGCAACCTTGTGAGCAGTTTCTTCTATGAAAATATACTGCGATATCTCGAATATCGTGCTAACGGAAATATGAGGCTGCCTGTTGGCGGCACATTCAGTTGAATAATATGAAAAAAGAGAGGTTCAGTTGAGTCTCTCGTAAAAACCAATTTGATTTGAAAATGAGTGTATTTTTCCAAATCAGTCCAATTTGGGTTCAAGTAGAACATAAGGTTGACGGAAACTTGGGGACTGCGCCTACCTGATGAGCTCCAAGAAGGGCGAAACAGATCGCGGGATGTCGAAGAGTTTTCAGCAACCTTGTGAGTAGTTTCCTTTATGAAAAAATATACCTTATTTATCTGGCTATATTTAGGTGTTTATTGTCAAAAAACCGTTGAACGTTTATGTATTAACACCACATCACAGAACTCCTGTGATCTGGTGATGGAAAATCATGATCAATTAAATTCTTGCAATTTGAAGGGATCCTTGTGCAGGTGCGAACAAAAGCAATTCAAGCAAAATCATCCTGCCAGTTTGCACTTCAAAATCAACTTCGTTAAACACCTTTCCCACATATCATAGCTTTACAAATTCGATCCATCTTGGGAGAAATTGAGGACTGAAGAAGGTAGTGAGAAACGTCTAACCCAAAGGCAAGCCCTGCATATCTACTCGCCTGATCGCCTGCAGCACGAGAATATGACTGCGTTTTTTTTGTTTTTGATGGCAAAATACAGACAGCCTAGTAGCCTGGCGTTATGCCCGGATTTGTTTGTCCATGGGAAGCCCTGTAAGTTTTTTTGAACCACAAATGGATCACCGAAACTACCAAAGACCTCAACGACTTCAGTGACACTTTCGTCGCAAAAGACTACGTAGCCGTCCTTCCTGGCACATTTACGCCACCATACAGTTAAAATATTCAACTAACAACGCTGACTCAGAAAGAAGTTTACCTTAAACTGGCAAAAATTCACCCGCACTACGCCGTCTTCCAGAGAGGACACCCTCATCCTAAATCACCGTATCTCAGAAATCTATCGCCGATTACATCAGTTGACTATGATTGAAGGAATGCTAAAATAGATGTCCAAAGCCTACCAACTTGATGATTGACAGAGATTCCAACGCATTCTGTGCGCTTTTGCTTGTTTGAAAGTTGGAGAGTGGTTAATCCGTAGTAATATAGGACCTCCGGTGGACACAAGCTATTGCGCACCAAGGTTGTGTTCATACTGATAGGATAAAATATCTTGATGACATTCCACTATTTATGGTTCAAACAAACTGCTGGTAATATTTTAGTTAGTCTCCTCATGGATGTTCTAACTGAGCGCTATAATCTATGCAGTCTTTGGGAGCATTATTGATTCCGCTTCTTACACACTGCATCTGGAAATGATTAAATGCTTCGTGAACGCTCATAATGCCACAACATTGTGCATATATGCATATGAGGATCAGCGCATTAAAAATCTCGTCATTTCTCATCTTGTTGGATTGATGGCTTCAGAGTCATCAAATCGAGGTTTTGAAATTTAATACGGATAATCTCAAAGTCTGCTCCGCATCGCGGAACGTCTTTGTCCCTCTAGTTAACACTTGTTATCCTGTCAGTTTACTTTCTATTTTTTTATGAATGCTGCTCTGATGCACGTATGTTATGTTACTGTATCTTAGGTAAAAGTTAAAATTCTCCACAAACTACGAAAAAAGAAGTGTCTTTTGCCTTGTTATAGCCTTCCACAGATTGCTGGACAACAAACTGTTGGGAAGTGGTGTAATCACCTTACAATCGTATAATCTGTAATGTGCATATGTTATAGTAAAGTACAGCTTACAATGTATAGACGTAGTACTCTACTCATAAGGTTGCTGGAAATTCTTCGACAACCCACAATTCTTATTCTTCGTCCTTCTTGGGGCTCATCATGTAGGTGCATTTGCCGATTTTCCGTACCTTATGTTCTAGTGGAACACAAATTGCCCGAAATTAGCAAAATACACCCAGTTGCAAACCAGTTTGATTTTTGCGCGAGACGCACCTGGGACTAAGCTGAATCCCTCGTCTATGATATTTTTGTGTGACTGAATGTGGGTGAGCAAACACCCAGTCAATCTACTTTAACTGATAGCTGAAGAATTGTTAGTTAAATACACTACTTCTCAGTTAATAATAGCCAAATGGCGTTTTTAGCATCTAACCGCCGTCAAAATGGGGGTTTGCTTCTCTCCACGGATTTGCAAAAGTATGCGTTGCATCAGTACAGTGCTTTCCGGACGTTTACTCTGACCCATCTATTAAAGGACAAGACTGATATTGAAAGGAAAATATCTTTAGGAGAACGTTCTACAGTCAACCATTAAAAAATGGAATTTATTTCTACTTTCCACATCTCTGAAATAAGTGCACACTATTTTTAAATAATCATCTCCGTTTCGACCAGCACTTCGCAGTATGCAGGGTGGACAACTTTCATTTTGTGCGCACTAATTACACACTATTACAGTCTGAAATCACCTCGATGAAGTTTTATATTCGGAACTGTAAACAAGAATCTCAGCAAACTTTTTCTACCTCGGTTGGAGAACGCTGATTACGTCTACTCCCATTTTAAAGTAACCCCAATGGATTTCACCTGGGCGTGAGTTGTGCCCAGAAGGTCTGAAAATACACCATAATAGAACAATCGGTAGGCTCTTCTTTCTTATGTTTTTTTTTACTTAATTCTTTCGCAATTCTTGAGTGAGCTGTAGGAAACACAGTCTACTGTTAGAAATTCCTCAGAATATATTCCATCGAGATTTAAATGATGAAATACAGTGTGCAAAGGTTGTTGACCAAAGTGTGCTTTATTACAGCAGTCTATGTTCCGTAGGTTTATATTATAGCATCACAAAATGTGCGAGGTGACTAACGCGCTTAGTGACTGAGTAGTTGTTTTCTGTGTGCAATGTTGAAATGATGCTTTTCTATGTGGCGTCTTTAACTAATCATTAAGTAAAATCAAGTTGTCACCAAAGATAGAGTGAATTATGCTTTTTCAGATTTCGGAATGTTTTTATTGGAACACGGACTCTACACTTCTGAAAGAAACGAACAAACGCCATTTGGCGAACAGTAAATTTGTTTTGTACACTGCATACTTTGTACAGTGGATATAACCCTAAAACATACAAACAAGGAATACCTATCAGTTTTCACACACAAGTGAATGAACGCGGTTGATATATGCGCTGTGGTGATCCCGGGGTTAAAGGAAAGGCATCTAGTGATGCCTTCATAATTTCGCATCAGCTGATTCGAACTAAATATTTTTTCAAAAGAGTACTTGGCTCAACTGTGGTGATTTCTTATTTCGATTCCTAGATCTTCGAGAAACGGTTTTCGGGAATTTACCGATTCCTAAAAGGAGTACGCGTAAAGTGTTTGCATCCCACTGTTTTACTTAAACGAGTCAAACAGTATGTGGCACTTAATCGTCATAAGTAAAACTCTAAATACTGTGTGATAAAACAATTGATGTCAAGTTTTCCATTTTTAGGTTTAAAGCTGAAAAGACATTTGTAATACAGGGCTGAGAAAACCTCATTTTTGCAGTAATATGCGCTACAAAAATAGTACATACTTATCGCTGTCACAGAAACGCGAAATGAGTTTATGATTTGTGGTGAATTTTGTGGCTTAGCTTTTTGGCACTTCGATTTCTTATATTTTATTTGGCAAAAACTAAACAATATTTTCTGTTTGCACAAAAAAGATCTTGAAATCCAGACAGGTGCAAAAACATTCTGTAAAAACAAATTAATTCTCTGGAAAATCCGCTGTAATGTTATCCGCACGAATCACATCCGGACGATTTTTTTGTTTAGCATGCGTGGAACTGTGAAGTTCTCACGCAAAATCTTTCAGCACGCTGTAGTCGCACTTAGCTTGTTCTTGATCCTATAAGATGTGTCAGTTTGATGTCATCGGTTGTAAATCTCCATTGCATTTCAGTAGGCCCTTTAAAGCCACATAACACAAGCAATGATAAGTTACTTTAAAACGTGTTTTACTTCGTCTAGAAGCTCTACCTCTGTGTTATGCGCTGACTAATAGTATTTTGGAACAGCTGAGTTCAGCAGCTCAGTTATTGCTAAGCAAAGAGTGTCTGTAGTTTTTTAACGTGAGTCCGCCCACTAACAACGTCTGAGAGTCAAACGTCAACCTAAACCAACAAATTACCATCTGTTTGTTCAAATGCCTGTAGGGGCAACCGAGCCACCGAAATTCTGAGACATTTCCAAGGGCGAAATTCCTATCCAACATCCAAGACCATCCAAACTATCATATAAAGTCATGAATAATAACCAAAATTTCCAAGAATCTGTACAATTTTACCACCTTTACCGGTAATAATTATCTATTGCTCTTATGCGCCTCTGAACAACCGTCCCTGCGCCTACCACGATGCAAGCACTCGATGCCCTTGTGTGGCCAGCTGTCCGTATTCCAACCATCATACATTTTTCACAGTAGGAGTGTTTAAATTTACCTTGCATACAGTGTCTCACGTCACTATCCAAAGCTTTTTCGATACCCTAGGGAAAAACCTTAGTAATCGCCTGCATCGGTTCAACAAATGTTTTATTCATTATTACAGGTGACTTCGTCAATGCAATCATTGTAGTAAGACCCTAAACAATTTCCTGTTCCTTCCATGCTTCTTCTGATAAATTTCTTTCAAGCACACGGAAATATCATACTGTCACTACTAAAGTGTGAAAGATCTCAGGCACGTTTTTAAAAGAAAATTTGTTTGAGGAAATGCCTTTCTAAAAGAAAAAAACCTTCTTTTGGAATTAACCAAGTTGGAACGCAATATCTTTGGTACTGACTCCTACATGCTGCTTGTATATTTTGTGTGAAAGCTAAAACTAACGAAGCACGAGCTTGTTTATGAACTGGTACTTTTTTGCATCCTACCGGCGGTGACAAATCAACAGTTTCCAAATCCGTGTGGAAAAAACGGATTCCGGATCGGGAAAAGTTTCATGTGGATAAACCCAAATGCAACGCTCAGTTTTCAATGTAGCCGAATATATTTAGATGCCCTCGACAAAGCTACTATGTGGGTGTTCATGAATGATTTATGTATCGAGCTGTTCGTTTGCGGAAACTGCCGGAACCCACACACCTTTTCCGGCGAAACAGGTTTTGCAGCAAGAAGTCGATCGTCAAGGAAGGGGAAACTGCTAGCACAAACGAATCGTGATATTGTCTGAAATTGTGACCTCAGAAGAAACGTCAAAATCCCGGAAGTCTTTAACATTGAACATAACCACTATTTTTCAAAGGTTTGTGATTCTTGCCACTGGTGCACAATACATACATGTGGAGCATAATTCCAGGAGTTTCAGGCACGTTATCCGCATTATTATATCATACATTCTATAAGTTTAGGTAACGTTCCTGATTCAAGTCAGGATTAAATAGACACGAAATCAGAACATTAGAACTGGCTTCTCAGAAATCCTCATAGAGGTGGCATTAGCCTAGCAGAACCGATCAAACAGGTGGTTCCCCCCACTTTAACGTTTCTGCACCTTATCAACTTGCCCTATCGCGGTGTTCATCCTTAACCATTTGCCTGCAGTAACAACGATATTTTCTCCTAAGATGATTGATGTAGCAGGTAGATGGGAAGCCAGGAGTGTTTCTAGGTCAGTTGGAGCCTTAACCACGATTCGGCCATAAATATCCACAAGTCAAGCGAAGATAGTCTTAGGTTTGTCCGCTTGGCTAAAAATTGTGGGCAACCATCCTCTCATCGGTCGAGGTGACATCATGAGTGTGACATTATGTGGCGTTGTGTACCATAGCGTCCACGGCCGTGCGTCGAGCGCTGGATGCGAGTGGGTATATCCACGTATATGTTGCTAGCAGTGATTAATGCTCGACTACGATTACCTTCTTGATCGGATGGTTCTACTGGTTGTTCCGTCAAACAGTGCTTTGTTTGGTTGACATCCGCATGACATTCGGGCTTGGCCTTTCCAAATCTATTCGACTGGCTGGCACCCGAGAGAGATCCCCCTACATTGCGGCTTTGGCTTAGGTAATTCATCGGATTCCGTTTGATCAGGGCATCGGTTCCATTTTGGTATTTTGGGTTAACCGCTGGTCCTTTCTAAACATGCAAGTAAATCACTATGCCAACAAAGTCTTTCTCCCCTGCATCACATCGCCGATTGCCATGACTGCCAATGTTTCCAAGCTGCATTTTCAATCGCACTAGTTCCCATGTATGGGAATGAAGTCGACTCGTCATGTATTCCGCTGGCTGCATCGTGTTCATTCGCTTGCCTTTATGGTACAACACAGAATTTGATACATTTGGTGCAGCTGTTTCAGCAGGATTATCGTTATCCAATAAAATTTAACCTATCGGTGTGCTTCCCCGATTCTTTCATGCTGTAATTAGTCTGTTATGAGCTCAGATTTATTCTTGACGTGGAGGAGAAATATCCTCTTGTTTACTCCTGTCACCATTTTGAGGTTCAATGTTTCTTCAGGCTTATTTCAGTGAAATTTTGTAGTCGTTCTTCAAAAACTAGGCTTTGACAAGGCCTATTATATTGAAGTAAGTACTATTGGCCAGAAATTCTACAGGACTCATCAAATGGACCATCTAAGCCTGGGACAAAATCAACAGCCATCTGTTTATTAATTATATACACCCTTCTTAGTCCAGTTGAAGGAACAAAAAAATGGTTTACCATCAGTATTTATCAGGGATTGCTGATGATTACGCTCAAATTATGGTCATTCATCAAACAAAAACAGAAACTAATTCAAAATGTGTTTGTACAACAACCCTTTAAGTTTTGGGCTAACCTAAATTTGTCAGAAGTCAATTACTGAGATTTTAATGCCTCTACCACTCCGTGGTTATCAGACTGTATTCTAATGACCAACAAGTTTTAAGTTCCTGACTGGTTTATCGCTACAACATAACAAGGCAACGATTTACTTCAACAAAATGTTGGACGTCGGAACCGTGCTTACCAGACTGATGGTCCATGTTGTGTTACGCAGCCGTGGGGAGCAATTTAGAGTTTCGATTCCGACAAATATTCCGGGTATGAGCGAGCACACAATGGTATTTGGATCTGAGCGTCGGATTGTTCAATCAAGTTAATTTGAAGTGGTAGGACGACTAGATCACTTAGTTCCAAATTTAGTCACGTCTGCGCATCTACTTTAATAGAGGGAGAGGATTTGATTAAATAGCTTTTTCCCAAAAGCTGATTGGTCAAATTGTCAAACCAACTGAATAACCGGGAATAAGCCGGTAATATTTGTTTTACTGTTGCAATTATTACTGAAAATATATCGTTTTCCCTGTCAAAAGCGAAACTTTGTAATCCATTTCGACGGAACGGACCGAAATAAAGAAAATGTAACATGTAAACATCCCAGTCACGTTCTTTGTCAGCTATCAATGGAAAGCTCGAAAGTATGCGTCTGGGATGGACAGGAATGCAGTGATTTGTATAAGTGGTAGTCGGACCGATTGGACAAGAATACTGAGTACCACGATGAATCTTTATGAAAGGGAGCTTTAAAAACGTAAGGGTCATTCGATTATGCAATCTTTGTTCTTAAGACCAACATGACCCGTAGTAACTACATGCTGAGCAACTGCCATGCGATGTTCCTGGTCTCAATTTGTGTGTTCCTTTCCTCACCGTATTATGTCAGATGTGTTCAGTAACCCCTCAAACCGGTTGCCATTCAGTTCAACTCATAGCTGTTACTGAAAACGAACGCACACTGACGTATAAAAGGGAATAAAAACCGGAGTGTAAAAGAATACATAAACTGAACAATAAGGATCGAATGGGTTCTCGCCAAAGTTGGGTGAATTTTACGGGTCAAAGTATTCTCGTTTGCTCACATTTTGTAAGGCAATCTAAGAAATGGACTTAAGGGAGATTTGTATACCTGGGATCAACTGAAAGCCGAATGAGAGTAGTCACTGATAGGTCCGTCTGGTTTACTTCCTACCAGCTGGATTTTCTTACCAAGTGAGCCTTCTTGTGAAAGAGTCTTTGAAGTCAACTCATTCCATTTGGTTGTACTGGGTTGTAACCTACACACATTTAGGTGTGATCGGTCGATTATGCAGACTGCCAAACCTTGTTTCAAGGTGGACGGAATTTTCGTTGTGCCGCCACGCACAACAGACTATGACTACGGTGAGTGACGCGAGGGTACAAGAGAACATGCAGACCAATTTGCCCACCGTTTACTGGTCAGTGTGCCACCGGCTGGGGAAGCAAAACAGGATGGCTAGCATTTTTCAAGACGTCTGCGTGGCAGAAATTCCGGTCGAAAAGTAGTTTCACTATTGAGATGATAGCGTAAGAAGACAGCCATTTACATAGACAGAAGGATAAATTATATGACCGTCTGTTAATTTAACCTTCTCAAGGGGATCTGGAACGAAGTGCTTCTATCGTTCCGTGTCAGATCCTATACTCAGCAAAATTTTCATGCATCGAAAGATGAAATCTGTGACAGTACACAGATCAAAGACTCTCCGATTTCGTTCGAAGACAGTCATTGACACAGCTCTTGAAACACAAGTTTTAGAGATTTTTTACGTTTGACTTGCTAATAATCAAGCTCATGTTCACGAACATGCCGACTTTCCCCGAGGAAGAATGGGTCAGAAAGGATGTACCTTAAAAACCACACACCCCGATCACACAACGGATGACCCTGACTGACAGCGCATTATTGAATACAGTGCTGCGAAAAATACACCTGCTGTGGACAGCCTCTTCAGGAGAGAGACAGCAATGCCTTACTCCACAAAGAAAACCCTAATACCCGTTGTCTCGCGGATCATACTTTTAAGTCAAAAGCTCAGGGTGGGTATCTCAACAAAATCCCCTAAGTCGGCCTGGGCAAACGGGAAGTATCATTTGCCTACACAGTTTCTGTGTCCACCGATGTCCTTCCCAACCCCTTTCTAACACACAAGAAAACAGTGTTGGTTCATTTGGTTGTTATTTATCTGACCGATGTGTTTTATGCACCCGCTACCTAACGACAAACAAATGACACTTTGCAAGACCCACGAGATTCTCCCTACATACGTCCATACTTTATATCAAACTGGCAAACAGGCAGTTCTTGCTGAAAATTTATACTCCCTAAAAATTGAAGTATGATGTGTCTCTGAAACGCGCAAACAAGGCCCAAGCTTAGTTATGCATCTCATAAAGCCAAGGACGAACTCAGGTTTTTCACATTTCTACCTCAGTGTGTCCAACGATCTATGGAACACATTGCGTGGGAGTTGCACTCAGCCCCAGAGCTGAACGCGCTTTGCTGCATTTGATCCCAGTAAACAGTCGTGTTTGCGCCGTCCGGTTATCCAGCCCAGTCAAGCTTAGTGCCTCTCGACATAAAAAAAAGTGTCTGTTTGTAGTGCCAGCGTATGCCCCAACGGACTGCAGTTGTGATGCTGAGAAAGATACTTTAATCGGGAGATATCTGGGCTCGTTCGTCTGGCAAAAAGTACTGATATTGTGATTCATGAGGGCGACATGAATGTCCAAGTCGGTAGTCCTTGGAATCACATTTGCGCGGTCAGTTCGGAGTCAGTTCTCGACGTACAGGCTACGAAGAGCGACTACTCCAGTTGTCTGCTGACCATCACCTGTTTCTGTCCAGTAAAAGCGTCGGCATAAACTTTCGCATCGCGTAACCTAGCAACTACCAACTGTAAATAAACCATGGGCTTCGCTGGTTCACATGGCAGTCAGCCACCGGTGGAGAGCCACAATTCAACACAGCCGTTCTTTCGGGGGGCACAACCTGATTCTGATGATACCATGGTGCGATCATGCCTGACTTTTCGTTTCCCTTCAGGCGCTTTCACGTCAGCAACAAACATGCCAGTCCGCTGTCTTCCGCTAACTACCATATATCAGCAGTATCGAACTGAGCTAGCTCAAAACTGTCTAAAGTAAATGAACACTGTACTGATAGTGAGCACGCTAATGAAGCATGGCAAAAGGTGAAAGGATTTATGCCACCGGCACTCAGTGTTGGTTGTACGACTTCCTCAACTTGATTATCTGACCACTAGATAACATCAAGATCGTTGGTCCTGATTGATTCTAGGAAATCCGTACAAGCAGGCAAGGGTACGACGGCGCACGCAGATCGCTCAAAAGCCAAATAGTGAAGGGCCTGAGGAAAGACCGAGAGCTCTGGTGGATATCAAAAGATAGGAATTTGGAGAGGGAGAGAAACAGCTATGCCCGATATGAACTGATACGATCGACTGGCCCTAGGAAACCAACAGTCAGTGAAACGATAATTAAGAAAGGTGGCTCCTTAATTCACTCGAAAAAAAGTCGACTGAAAAATGGGCCGAACACTTCGAAAAACAGTTTGGCTGACCTCCTGCAACACAGCCTCCGGAGACAGTTCATACGGGTGAATGGAATGTAAATATTAGTCGCCCGCCGGAAGAAGAAATAAAATACGAAAGATGTGTACCGTAAGGTGGGAAGTGACTAAGACCGGATGGTCTGTATCCAGCCCTTCTCAAAGGAGGAAGGCGGAGGATCCCTAGGGGCCGTCTAACGAAACTGATTGATGTGATTTGGGACGAAGTGAAAGTGCCTGAATAATGGAGAATGTTGACAGGTATCCTTGTATTCAAAACAGGTTACATGGACACAGTACGAAAACCACCGTGGACCCAGCTTGGTAGCTGTTTCATGAAAGGTGTCCTCTGGTTTTATCCTTCGAAGATTGATTGAACACAGGGTGAGACAGATCCATAAAAACAAAGCGGGTCCTTCCTTCAGGAGGATGTATGGATCACATTTTTACCATAATCATATTTTGGAACAGCGACACCACTTACAGCGACCAACGACAGAGTTCTACCTCCATATGAAATCTCCTTTACTCTGTGGACTATCAGGCACTACTGCAGTGTCCGTAGAGAAAAGGTGTCCCCCACGAAGTCTTGATCCTAGCTGAGTCACTACACACCATCTCCTGCAGACCTGTCAGGATCTAAATGAAGCTTTTGCCTGAGTTCACTGCATCGTTTGGAAAGAGCCGTGGCTGTCGTCTTTCGCCCTTCCTCTTCAAGCTCGATACTGATGTGATCATGAAACACTGAAATTCTAGCCTCTAACATCTGTGGGGTCGAAATGCTCCCACGGCATCCACTCATGAATTTTGAGTACGCAGACGACACAGCTCTTCTTGAACGTGGCGCCAATGTAATGCAGACAAAGTTAAATAATAAAATTATTCTATTCCACGGTTTGGCACGCGCCCAACACCTGCAGACTGTAAGGTAACGCTGAAATACTGGGGGGGGGGGCTGGAGCCCTATGTCCATGCCTGCGGATGAGCCAAATGTGATAGTAGACAAATGTCTGCCTTGACAGCTGTGTCAGTCCCTGTAGTTCAATCAAAGACGATATTTCAATCCGGACTGAGAAGACCAGATCAGGTTTCGTGAAACTACACCACCTGTGGTGTAGATATCTGCCCGTTTGTCGAGGGTTGGTGCGCTCCATTTTGTAATTTGGGTCAGTAACCTGGTCTCCGCGCGTCTAGAACGTTGAAAAAGTTTTCTGTGTTTGGCCCTCGATGTCTTCGGAATACTTCCCGAGTCCGGTAGGAACACTGGATCATCAGTGCTAAAGTGCGTGGTTTGCGGAGCGAATAACTCACCCACAATGGATGAACTGATCACACTCCGTAGTTTGCACTGGCTTGGTCACACACTCCGTATGCCAGTTTACCGACTTCCTCAAACAACCCTTTTCGCGCAACCACACAAAGGGTGGAAATGAGTCAGGTGAGGCCAAACGATGACTTGACAGTAAAGTACGAAAGCTATTAACAGCAAACTCAGCAGCGCTAGTCACTTTTGTCTCCCTGGATGGGGACAGCAGGAAGGAACACACCAATCGTTAGAGATATTGTCAGACATGGTCCAGTCGCGCCGTCAGTGCCGCTCATTCCCACAGTTGTTTTCTTCGATACACAGCGCCCCGCCTGATCTCTTCAATGAAAAGTCCACTGACACCCTTGCATTTACGCATAAATTATAGCACCTACCGCCTCCAATGCTTAGCCATCCACTTCACCCCCCCCCCAAATTATCAGAGAAAAACTGTAGTGCCAGTATGCGATATTTATGGCTGCTGTTGCTGATAATGATGATGACAATCTCAGTTCATCCGGACCATCCTACAGAATAATGCTAGACTTTCGCCTATTCAAGCTTTTGGAGGCCATTTTCGCGAACTTTATGCGATGGTAATGTAACTACAAGTTGGCTGAATCAAACGCTTGACCACTTTCAAAGGCCGAAAATACTTTTATCAAGAATCAGGACGCATATCTCACTCGAGAAGCAATAAAATCGATGGATACGGATATTTCTGAAACAAAGGTGTTCGATTCAACGTATAAACACGTGGAAGAAGAGACAGATAATCGTGCGACTGTAAACAATGCGTTTGACAAGTCGCTTCTATAAACACTCCAACACAGGATTTTCTAAGGCAGAAAGGTCAGTGGTTCCTCACTACACTAACGCTATGTTGGTGATGCTTGGCTCTAACCTGTGTGGAACAGTTTATTTATTAATTTTCACTGTTCTTCACAACGAACACTTCAAACAGATAGATGAGCAGATGGTGGTTCATCTGTTTGCCGCACTTGTCCATTAGCTTGCAACCATTTCGTCCGCAGTCGAGGAGACGTCGTCAGTGCTCAGTTGAATGGGCAACTCATCCTTATTTATCTGCGCTTACAACGTCTTCGGAGAGTTAGTGGTACCCTCTCAGGTAATCGACTAATTTGTATGTACCTTTCGAGTAATATTATTGGCCCGTTTGCGATCTGCGCTGCGTTAGGATCCGTATGTCTCGCATGCCGATAGTATGTTGGATTGTCCCTTTGTGGGTTTCTGGTCAGCTTTCGATTGGCCCATTCCCGGTTTATGTTGCTTTGTGGTCTTTCTTCCTTGAACCTGTTTTGTCCTTATGGCGGTTTCTATTTTTCTTAGTTCCCTTTCTTCAGTCGGATCGGCCCGTTCTTCTGTCGTATCGTAGTCTGATTTTCTTGGGCTCGATTAACTGGTTTTACTCCTTCGCTTATTAGAGTTTTCTATTCTTTGCGTTGGCCGATTTGGTGTGCTTGAAAGGTCAATTTGATATCATCCGTTGTTGAGTAGTTCTTTAGCATCCTTCTATTTATCAGTTCGGTGCTAGTCCAAAAAAGTGGATTGATCCCCTAGACTTTTATTTTGGTTTGCCTTTTCCTTCTATACAAGTTTATGCCAGCGTGTTTGTTATTGGCTTTTTATGGGGAATACCATGCTTTCGTGAATTCACGTTCTTTCGTTGCTCTTGCTTGGGCCAATATGTGCACGGTGATCTAGACTAATCTGAGTCCGTATTGATCTTCGTGCACGGCAATGAGTAAAAACCACTCGCCCATTGGTTGCAAGTTTATGTTTATGTCTTCTGGTAGCGGGCTTTCTTCTTATATCCCCCTCGTAGTGTTACGCACAATCTCCACAAAACGCTGAGAAAATGGCGGACCGGCCAATAACATAACAATAAGAAAGGTACATATCAGTCAGCTAATCAACTGAGGTGCCATTGGATTCTCTTTGAAAACCACATAAACGCAAACAGATAACGAGGAAGTATCCACTCAACTGCACACCAACGATGTCTGGTCGACTGTGAATAAAATGGTTGCAGGCCGATTGTCAAGCTCGACAAACTGGCCAACAACCAGTAAACATAACAGCCGCCAGTATTTTGATACTTAATACTACCAATGTTTGTGTTCAATAACGCAAATCCAGTACGAATTTAGCTCTTTCAGATGTTTTAGTGATGGGATGCCACGAACGGACTAATAGGTGCTCAGGTAACATAAGACTATCATTGCCAGCCTTCCTTCAATTCCTATAGACGGCCTGTAATGCGTATCACGATCGCAAACCAAGAAAACTTACAATTTAGATGAGTATAAAATGACTGCTCCAGCGAACGACTATCTGTAAAAGTACATTGCCACACGAAATTAGGACAGAATACCAAACGAGTTATACTGTACCCACAGCAAACGTGATCATATAATTGCCATTCATTGGTGTCCAAATAGGAACAAAAATCCAATGTGAAATTAAGTCAACTTTGAACTAAACTAATAGGGCGTGACAGGTGAAGTTCGTTTCAACAACTAGAATCACCGCACTTCAAACCAGTTTTCGAAATTCGCCCAACAGAATTCCATCATGCTTTACATATCAGTAGTTGGTGCAAAACCTGCGTAGGTAAAACAGAACGATATTTTTCACAAAGGGTGGTGGAGCATGCTGAGTAAGCAGAGTCACACAGGATGATCGACGGGATTTATTAACTGCTCAGCATTCAAGAGAAACCAATTGTCTGTTCAGTCCATACGTTTTCTTAACGCGCAAATTAAGTAAGAAATTACTAGCATTTTATGCAGTCCTACTGCCCAAACGCGGATGGTAAAGACTCGTGTTTATCCCGGAACCTCCTTATATTCCCACTCTGCCCCATCATCTTATGCTGATTTACACATACTGCGCGTTTTGCGTCCTCGTCACTCTAACAGTACTATAAGGTTAAAATCGTATATCTTGTCTCGACGCTGTGCTAATGAGATGAGTGCAAGGGATTTGCGGTTTATAAAACACACCGATACAGATTACTTTGTTGACATCAGTTCTTTGTTTTGAACTGACAGCTTTCGTTTATCACTTAAAAAATAAGCACGTGACGGTAAGAAAGACAATAAACAGCCAAAGTTCTGTTCATCGCCCTGCTGGAATTTGATCGCTGTACATATGGCCGGAAGCGCGCTATTTGTTTGCAAGAATCATGCAATTAGAAACTTCAGACAAAATTATTGTGTTAATTGTAGTACACTGACAATATTTGTGGTCATGGCGTGTCCGTCTAAATATTTACGAAGCATTCACCCGAATTCCGCCGGCTATTTGATCATTTACACATTTGTGCACAAAGCCTTGTTCATAGTTAGAGGACGTTCACGGGAAACCAAGCAAACGATTTGTTTTGATTAGAATTTCAATGACGAAACTCTTATTCTTCTGTGGAATTTATTTCTCACTGCATCAACCTATTCAAGAACATCCTGTTTTATGCAAATAAATCCTGCTGGTTTTTATCTTCAACCCTCCTTACATGTACCTGTTTCGTTCCAATTCCACAGTACGTGGGACATAATAGCGCCCCAATTTTACAAGTAATGAATTTACAAATCGAAGCGCATCGAAAAGTGCAAGCATTTTGGGCATAAAGTGGTAAAACGGAGATTAAGTGGTTGTGTGGAATGTATCTTCAAGATGTTTTTCAGCTGCTTTGTCAAAAAATTTCTGGGTCTGTCCTTCAAAATCACTGGTTAGACAAGATTTGTTCCTGTACAAACTGTTTTACGTACACTTATATGCTTTCGTGTACTATCAATGAATTTGTGTTTTGACATGTATTCAGTACACAATTCGACCACTATTTGCAGAACACTAACACAATAAGTAATCTAATTATGCTGAAAAATCCACTTTTAAAAAGCACTCCTGGAAGAACCAGCAGGGTAACTTCAAGATTCAAGGATTGTTCTAGACAGCAGTAAGCACCAGATGACCGATAAATATCTCCATTATTGTTACTTGGACTACATGTATTTCCTGAAATTTTAACTACAAGGAGAAACAAGTGGATCGCAGCTTTGCTTGGCAAAATGACGTCATATTTCTAGCTTTTTGCACGGTTTTCGGATTTTTACAGTAAGCGCCTTGCTCAGTTTGCGCAACTTTTCTAAACAGACAACCCTATTGGTCGAAACATTCACAAAGTAGAAGAGCGGGCTGAAAGTAGATATCAAAAAGGGCGAAATACGATAATTTACCCAGCTGAATCACTAATTTTTATTATGGTTCCAGATCAGTCTCCCGCAAAACAAAATTGGTTTGAAAACGAGTGTATTTCGCCAATTTCGTTTAATTTGTTTTCAAGTGGAATTCTGGGATTCGACCTACCTAATGAGCCCCAAGAAGGGCGAAACCGGTCCTAGGCTGCCGGAGAATTTTCAGGAACCTTATGAGTAGTGTATTAAGTCTAGATATCCAAAAGTTGAGTGGGTAGATATTTTGGTAAGTTGAGTTCGCCCATCTTATGTACTTGTTAGCATTTTGACAATGTCAGATGCCGTACGGCTTGTGATTAAGCGAGCAGGTGACATAACGAATTGTACTTTCTGAATGGTTCTGAGAAACAGATATATTGTACACGCTTGTGCAGCGCAGCTAGTTGTTTACACGCCATTGACATATTCGGTTGAAAACTTGTAACCAGGTTTGCAACAGTAAATGGCCTATCATTAGTTTTTCGCACGTCGAATGACAAGGGGACCTCACGACAGTATCTTTTGCGTGAAAAATATGTTGGGATATGTGTTTTTCCAATAATATTTAACTGAGTGGCACGTTTATGGTTATCAGGAATTCGGAACTTGAGCGCTCGTAAGTTGTTACTTTGGTATTCTAGAGCTACGATGGAAATTGTTAATTCTAGCAGTGAAATCGGATGGCTCACACCCCATTACGAACTATCCGGAGCACTTAATCTTAAAACCTCAAATCGTACTATTATTAGAAAGGTCAGTGGATATTGTCTGTATGATTAAAATACAAATGGATATATTTTGTCGTGAAATTTGTTATTTCAAAGTTATGTCACAGCTTTTTCTCCCAGAAAAAGTTTTCTTTGTGTACAATAGAAAGAACGAGCTTGGAAATTTGGGTTATACTGGTCGACCCAAACACAAACCATACAACTAGGATTAAAAACGAGATTTGGATGCCATGTTGTCAAGCGTGAAACAGCAGTCCCAGACATTTGACACGTAGGCTTAAATCACAATGGACATTTGCAACTCATTTTCAAGCTTCGTTGAGCCTTTGATAGAACGTTTTTGTGTGAACATTTAAATCAACTTTGATACCATTGTTCACTGTACGTCCAATCAGATTTGATGAGGAAATGAGATTGTAGTGCCCTACCAAGACCGATTTTGAACATGAAAACTCCACTCATGATCATTCCCATTATTTTTTGTCTACTATAAACATTTCGGAAAAGCTTCCTTCTAAATTAGGTTGCAAATCCAAACTTTGTCAAACTGTTGAACCAGAAAATTTGATTGCTTTTTCTCCCTGTCAACGAATGTATCTCTCAAAGAATTAGTTGATCCCCTGTATGATTCTTTCGTCAGACTTTATGTCAACACAACTGAAAACGTTTGTTTTCCAATACACTAAATGATCCACTTAAGAAAAACCGACGGATTTTCGCCGGCAACTGCTAAAACTTCACAAAATGGTGGTATATTTTACAATAATGGAAAGCTCTGCACGATAGTATTTCATCTTCAAGTCTCTATAGACTTTTTCTGATTTCGCCTGGGACGATTACTTTTTTGCTTCCTTGACCATTTTATTACTATCCAACCCACATGACATTCTCGTGCTTTTAGACGTAACTTCAGAAGTGACTATGAAAATGTATAGTCTACCGAGGGAGAGAGCCGACTCAACAGTACAAGCAATTTCTTAGCGTTGGTTCTGCAACCTACAAACGGAGACTGGCACGCTCCTTGTTTCTCCGACCTAGGGGTGTAAATAAGCTTAGCACTAAGTTAGTTAGATGTCATCACCAATAAACTACATCATACGATGTAGTTAACCCAATCCAGTTACTGCCATCGAACAAAAGGGTATTTGATTACAAATAACAGTCAAACGAGATATTTTGGCCGGTCTCAGACAATCTCAGTTTGATCTTCAGGCTGACTTCATTCACATGAAGAATTCTTGTTCAGCCTCGCAAATTATACCCACAGTGAAGGCGTTTACTTACAGAAATATAGTTGTAGATACCCAAATCAAAGTGGACTATAGAGGACAGTCATGAAATCAAACCAACTTTGACAGGGACGATCAAAGTGCAAACCAACCTCATTATATTGAAAAACTACCAAACCGCAAATTACCTGTTTGCCTGCACTGGGGCTTTCAAAATACCTTTAAGTTCTAGGAACTCATGGTAACTAGATGTCAGTGGGGGGATTTCGCCTAGGTTCACTGATCCAAATGTCAGTGCACAGGTTTTCCTGATACACAATGTGAATTTACTCTGTACACGATATTTCGCCGCCCCCGTGTGAGAAAACTTCAAGCACTTTTTTACGTCGTTGCCACCCTTTTCAACCATCAATTCAACCAACCACTTCGGTTAGAGCACCGTTGAGAAATCAGTTACCCCGGGTCGTTTTTCGAAATTTAGTATCAGTTAATCCGCTAACATAAAGCCGCGGTTTAGAAGCTAAATAGCCAACCAAAGGTGGTTTACTCAATAACATCATGTCATTTTAGTGCGCTTCCTAAGTCTGACCATGTCAAGCAGCTACGCACAAATTACTGTTGATTACTTCGCTATTGTTTCTCAGGTTTATTATTCACCAATCATTGCGGAACTGTGATAAATTGCCGCGAAAGCCTATATATGAATTATATATTCGAGTATTTCAAATCTGGCAGAATTTCAGGGTTCAAAGGGGAAATAAAAAACTCAGAACTGAAAATATTAATTTCATTTTATTCATTTTAATTCAGTTTAATTGCATTTATTGGTCTCCTTCCGGACAAATGCATTTCAGTGTTGTGGCTATCGTTCCATCTGCCTTTCTGAGCAACTTGGTTTTAAACATTTCAATTGTACAACTTCAAGTGACACTTCTCCTCCAAAACAGCTTTACATCTATCTTTTGCAGATTTGGAGTGAACAGGATGTTATTGAAATGATGCGAACTTCCATACGGCTCTCGGTTTTATTCTTTGAACCCGAAATTCTCTTGACCGTTTAAAAACACAGACTGCAATGATACAAATCCAATCCATTCATACTTTGTCGCACGTTCGACCAGAGGTCATGAAGCGATGCGGTTTAAAAAGGTCAACGATAAACACTTCAGTTAACAACGTAGCTATCAGAAGTGTGTACAAGAGATGCTAGGAATGTGACAAGATTTCTCATGGGTGGTCAATGTACGCAGGCGCAAACATACGATTAGAAGATATCATTTCTGGAAGTGACCTTGGTAATGCTTGTAGCGGTGCACAACTCTGGTAAAACAAAAAGGTATATAAAGTCCGGTAAATTTCTGAGCGAAACCCAGCAGGTAATTTTAACTAATAATTTAAAGACAAACTGATTGCAGATGATCCTTTACCCCAATTCCAGAAGCTTCTCCATTGAATATCACAAAAACGCTAAATCGATACGTTGAGAGCGAATCAATGTCAGTCAGCCTTGATAATGTTTCCTTTCGAACTGTGAAGTTTATTCTCGGTACTACCATAGGCCCATAACTGCGTGGCTAACATTTTTGGTCCCAGGTGGGAACTTTGGTAATGGAAATGCCAAAACAGTTAGGCTGAGGAAGCCAAAGCTTGATTTCAATTTGAGAGGCTTTCCAACCACCCCAAAAGCCTCCTGACTTTTGAAGATGCACACCTGCCTCGTGAGCAGTAATGGTTTTGGCTTTATTAAGTCGACTGAAACTAAGGTGATCGCTAGGGTTTACCCGCATTGTTGCCCTTCTAAAGCAATTTCTTTGCGTCAGACGGACTGAAGATACCATTATTTATATGGGTAAAGAATTTTTTGTTGATCGAAGTGAATTTCTTATCCACCTTCACGAGTTCATTAAATCGTCCTGCCTTCTTAATAAACCAAATGACGGCATGAAAATTTAAAAAGGAAGCTTTCCAAAATTTTTCAGCGACCGGTGAAGCTTAGCAGGTTCTAAACAAGTATGTGCTCTCAAACTAGATCACCGACGTTGCTTACTGAGTAAAATTCGTCGATTCCTTAGTGCTCTAAACTTGTCAACGTGTTTCCAAGTCTTCGAATCGGAAATTGTGTGAAGTGGTTAAAAAAACATGGAACAAACATAAAAACCATAATGCCAGCCAGGCTGCCTGCCTTCTTTGTGCCGCGGGAATACAAAAAATAGCGAGGCACGCAAGCAGACTTACCAGCATCCCAGTCTGATGTGAAAAATCATACACCACTGCAGTTGTACTGGTTTCTCTCATGCTAGGGAAAACATATCGTTAGGTAAACCAAAAATATTTTCTAGCGCTCCTCAATAGGTCAAAAGTTCCACTTTGCTTCAAGATGACGTTTAACTCTGTTAATAGGCTTTAAAAACCTGTAATCACGCAACAACTTTCGTTTCGGAACCAACCGATATCGTCAGGATGACAGCCGAGCTGTCACCGGTTGTCAAGGAACAGGATATATCGATTAAAACTTTTACAATTTTCAGTTATTCTAGTTTGGTAGGATGACCGTATCCTTGAGTTTCTGGAAAGAATGAGTATCATAAACAGAGCTTCATTGTGTTTTTAAATTTTTACGCTGGTTAACTTTAAAAGCAATGTAGATTGAAACCATCAGGTAGGCGTAGTCTCTTAGTTGGCGCCAAATTCATGTTCATTTCATCATCTGTTCATCAAGTTACATACCGGTTTGGTTTTTATAAGAGATTCAATTGAAGAACAGCTAAATATTTTGTTTATGATATCTTTCAGCTGAATGTAACAACCACAGTCTGCCTGATTTCTCGGTTGCTATAATATTGTAGAGTTAGCAGTGTTTTCATTACATTCATCTGAAGAACCTGACAAAGGAGAGATCCACTTGGAATCCAGTTGAGTCTCCCGTAAAAAGCAAATTCGGTTGCAAATGAGTAGAGCCTTGAGAAGAGCGAAATCAGTCTTGAGCTGTCTGAGTTCTCAGCAACCTAGAAAGTAGTTACGCTAAAGAAAATATGTTCAACTTGCCGTCGGTAAATCCCAGTTCACAAGAGGTATATTACCGAATATCTGGACTATTTGCACTTGTGGAGCGTGTGTGCGGATTTTCCATAAAGGTGTATAAATAAGATATATTTATGAACCGGATAATGATTCGTCTAAAGTGCACACTATATTTCAAATGCCAGTTTCACCAGTGTCTTAGTTGATAAACATTTCGAGTTAAGTAGACTTTCAGCGGGTAGACAAAGCTAAAAAGCAGAGGTTCTTGAAATTCAATGTTAACACTGCTGGTTGTAAATATATAGCTACACATGTCCCGGCATAACCATTTCCACAAACGAATTGGCTAAAAAGCCAACGATCGTAGGGCGCAACATGGGAGAACCAGCATATTGCATAACCGGACAACCTGATTTGAGGACATCTTTGGGCCTCTTGGCTTGGCACTGCTACCGACAAAACGAGATTCTAGCCAGAATGAGATTTAGTTAGTTCCCAAACTCTTAGCCTCTATTACAATTCATCACGTACGTATACGTCTTAAGCTTGCAGGTTTTCTCGTTCTATCCAAAGACAGTCGTTTTGTGACATCCATTTGCGTGTCCAAGACAGAAGGGACAACGTTTACTTTCAAAGTGAGTCTTTAGTACTTGGCAGAGGAAAAACTGGATACATCCTATTTTCATAAAGGATGTTCGCAGTAATAAATTATATTTAATCGCATGCTCATCTATATAGGTTGTGGTATGTCTCATTTTCATGAAAACCCGGAAAACAATCCAATAATTGAGTCTCTGTCCTTGTTTAATATTATTCTGGCTAGAACGATCGATCCATCAACAGCACTTATTCGTTAACCTAACAGCAATGTGAGCCATTTTTTTTGTTTTGCACAACTCAAAATAATCATTTATCGCGCGGCAAAGACAGACTACCGTCTCATTAACACAAGTAACTTTGTAAACCAAAACCCGCAGAAAGATAAAATTTCTTTTCAAAGCTCGTCAGACTGGAATGAATAGGCCGATTACGTGACCAGTGGATTAGCAATTTCCAGCTGCTTCTCTAAGGACGGTGCGCCCGTTTGTCGACTAGGAACCAAATCCAAGACATCTCTATGTGCCCGGTAAATATCTTCTATAATGTCCGCCGTGTGACCTCTTCGTCGGCTGGTGACGGAATCGAAAAGAGCGTTGTAGAACAGTCGGACCACCAAACGTCTTTAGGAATGTGGACAATGTCAGTCAGTTTCCTATAGGTGGACGTGGTTCCTAGTGCAAGCGTGGGGAAATAGGATTCCGTCGAGGCCTATAAATAAGGACTTAAATATGTTCACCCGAAACCTGCTCATTATCTGGATATCGACTTCATTCATCAATTCTCTCAAGTTTTGCCGTACCCTACAGCACCCTCACTATAGTATGCTATCCAGATTCAAGAGGATCAAAAGTTTATGGATCGTTACGTTTGTAGTTGACTGCCCGCATGTACTCCACTAACCATACGAATGATGATATTTTCGCTCGCAGGATGACAGCGTTTCAAACAGCTATTGACTATCAGATGAAAACAGTTTACTTTGGTCCTAGACCGGTAGACCGGTGCGAGCATGCAGTTGACACCTAATTTTGGTCATTGTACGGGATATGTGCCTGCATGGTGCGCGGACCAAGACAGTTGTCAATCGATAAGACAGATTGTGACAGTCGGTCGTCGCCTTGTTGGAGCTACGTTGTTTAGCTAAAGGCCGATAAAGAGTTTAGAATGAAATTTCACATATTAGTTTCAAATGACATAACCGGAGGAGGTGGCTTCGCATCGGAATGC
>SJOL01007305.1:201308-216239 GCA_004794785.1 Opisthorchis felineus
CCACTGAATATAAAATACAATCAAGGAAAACTTAAGCGGAGGTAATCTATCATGGTGCATCTAAGGAAGGCCTATCGAAAAAAGGCTTTTGCTCTTGCAAGGAAATGAATAAAAAAGGAAAAACAATACACTGAATGCTATGCTGTTATTGTACTCTCTCTGTTTTTTCTATTTTCTTAGAAGGACAGATGACACCAAAGACCCATCGAAGCGGTCGAGCCAGTAAACAGCGAGCTGTCAGCCGGCCTGATCATGATGGCATAACAATGGACATCGAAATCAATTATATGTTTATCATCGAGGTTTCGGCGTCATCTGTTAATCTATTTAAGATTCAGCATAATAGCGCACCCTCGGAGCTGTTCGGTAGAATGTCCCCGTGGTGGTGACGAATAACCGTGCGGTTAATAATGTACGGTTTGGATGACGATATCGGGAATTTGCTCAGTATAAACGGTACACAATGTCTTCGGCTGTAGTTGGACACACTTAACAGGTGGATCTTTGAGTACGTTGCTATTGTACCTAAGTCACGTGTGTCCACAAGTTGCATTCACATTGGTGGCTGCATTATGGAGATTGAGTCCATTCCAAATGGTCCGAATTTTCGTACCGCTGCAGCGAGTGACGTTTCAGAACATCTTACGTTTATTTGAACAGCTGTTCGCCGGGCCAGTTTGTCAAGCTTTAGGTCCCTCATGAACCAAAATGGAAATTAAAGATTTTCAAACTTACCTGAAGAATGCCTCGTTATTGGAAATACGGAAGCTCCGAATTTTGAACTCCATTCTTTAGCTGACCGTAGATGCACATTGAGATGCGGAGTTTGGCGTGTTGCCTAACCAGCTAAGCTGGTTTTGCGTCAGACGGCACTCAACTCCAACGATGTTTGTTTCACAAAATACTTTGTCGTTCGTGATTCTGTCTTTTTGTTTGATTCGAAAGATTCTGTGCAGACAGTGCAAGGACACAAACATGTCGTCTGTTTAGTGGGGAGAGGACAGTTGCTCAATATACTGCAATCGTGGTGTCTGTGCGCAGTGGCTTACAGCTCCGGAGGCATTTCTCCAAACATCAGGACGCCTCCCTGGATTTCGCGATTATAGCGTTTATTTTGTTTTCAAATTTTAAGCATGTAGATTACGTGCTGTCGAGTTAGTGGAAAGACCTGCAGGACGGTATCTCATAAGCTTTTAGCTGAGTGTTTGGAGCGTCATGTTGAGCCTCCGGAGCAGGCTAATATGAGCTTATTAGTTTACGCCTAGTGAACCGAATGCCTTTGTAATTACGATTTGGAGTGCTGCAACAGACTAGGGTCCTCCGCAAATAGCAGCTTGCGGATGATGTACTCAAGATAGCTCAGTGTTTAAGGTGCGAACTTACTGGCCGGAAGGTTCGCAATTCGAAACCAACCTTAGCATCTCAACAGCTCCTGGTTTGGCTTGGGCAACCTGACATTTCCATTTCGAATTACTTTCGTCAGTCGCACAAGCAGAACATTCAATACTTGCGGGTCAAGATCGTGATAAATAGTGTAACAGATTGAACGACACAGTGCTGTAAGGGCGGGCTCCAGGGTGATCAGAAGTCTTGACACAGTAGTTTTCGGGAACATTTTGGATGGATATATTCTTACTAACGTCCATTCACGGATATTTGGCATCTTGGTTTTTGATTGCCTAACAGTGAGGCGAAAATGTAAACAGGACCAACCAGGTGGCTTTTCTCAGGGATATATTTTGCAACCGATGGCTCCCAGGTGAGCTGGCCGATGGCAGTGGCCCGTCGTGCTACAGTACCTACCGTAATCGATTTGCAGCATGTTCATGGTCATTCACATAATCAGCTACTCAGAAAGTTGCTGAAAACTGTTCGACACCTAAATAAATTTTATGCTAAAAAGCGATTCAAGCGACCTTCTTGTTTGTCACATTTTGGGTACATTTTGAGTACATTTGTATAGAGCCGTACGTAAAGATAATAACACTGCGACATATACAGTGCCAACCACATCAGGAGGCGGCTTCCACTCAGCAAGTCTAACTGAAGAATATCATAAACGAAAAATTAAGCTGGGATTAAGCTGGGTATTCTTTTCAAATAAATTTGATAATTCATGCAGTTTGCTGTGGTTCCGAGATCCCTCGCAAATCTATTCGAACACTGCTGCCGACATAGGGATTACAGCAACTTCAAGTGATTTTCTGCAAACTGAGGCGCCTAGTATTAGACGAATGGCATTGGGTTTTCGAGAACAGTAGCGGATCAATAAAAACTAAAGTATTTTTTCAGTGGTCTTGGAACACTTGCCCCTTTAAAATGTTGGCACATCACAGTTTCTTTTCGAATAAACGTGCCGATCAGATTATTCAGAGGGTTCATTTTGTCTTGTAGGGTGGAAACCTCTTATAAATAGCCAATGTCTAACATGGGATTTTCAATAACTCCCATGCACCGTAATCGGTCTGTTGTTCAAGCAGCGTTCCGACTAAATATCTCATGAAAGTCATCGGAAAAACGTCACTAAAATGAAAATGAGAAGCTTTCCAAATAGCCTTAAGATAAAAAGCATGTTTTCTCATCACTCCGAACACCTGGTAACTAGAATATTTTCAGCTGGATGCAGACAATTTAGGATTTGCAATCACCAACAATGCTGCTTCCATGGAAATACGACGGCTATCTTATGGACAGTGTAAGTAGGTGAAATGGAGTTGTTCATATGAAATTAATCGGACCTTCTTTAATCACAGACGGTAAATAATTTTATGGAATTTTAGAACATAATGAAGTACTCTGAAATGCATATGGGTGTGCAAATGACTGGTTTGCTTATCCCAGTTGTCAAGTTGGAATATCGTGATGTTTTCTGGAAGACCTGCCGTGTACTAACTGATGTGGGTAATTCAGACGTCGAAAAGTAGCTAAAGGTTAATCTCTTATAGAATTAAGTGGGTATTCGATTAACCCAATGAACGAACAAAACGTGATTGTGAACGTGCATCACGTATAATATTTGTCTTCTGCCTATCGGGTTCCGATCACGGTTCGGATTCCCTGGCCTGCCCAAAGAGTGGATCTGCCGGCCACATCACGTGATTGAATGTGTTGTGTAGAGGAGACAAAAAGCCATATACTTCTGAGTGACGCCTTATTTATTCTTATGTCTGGTTTAGGTTAGTGCCCACCAAATCTGAACTAAAGCAGCGGTTAATGTAACACAAGGTTAAATCGCTGAGTGTCGGGAATAAGTTTGAACGAGAGTACTAAATGCTGCATTTCTGATGTAGCTCCCAACATGATGAAAAGGAAGTCAGCGGTCGAAGTGAAGTAGAATAATACTTTCTAGGACGTCGAAACGTCAGATCAAAATGTCCACTGTTGCTCATATTGGAGGTAGTTGTTCGTCTGATACCAGTGGTGCTACAGGCGCCATCTTTCTGAACATATCCTTCATTCTCTGACTCGTTCACGTTTTCTGAAGCATTTCGGAAAATGACCATAATATATTCTATCCAGTTATAACCAGATGGGTCTGTCAATCTTCATCTGTGACGAATATTTCCATAACTTTTCAATAATGAACGAACAGATGCTTTAAGTGGTGCCGTTTAATACACCTTCTTACCGATTGGAAAAGAATCAAAATTCCTACATTTGCCTAAACGAAATACCATTAGACAAGACACTTATTTCTATCGCATACTAATCCAAACAAGATTATTACTCTCCAGCCAGAAGCCACTTTTGAATAGCAACCAAAAAGTCATGTTTTGTTACAGACCCATTTTCTAATTTCATTAATTTTCTTGATGTATGTTGTCGATAGTCCAAATTCTCATCAAAAATCCGGAGGTCTACGGAAAGTGTGAAATTTAGATGCGGACTTACCCATCTGTAGATCCGAAGCAATCCTATGATAAGTGCAGATCTGTGCTATCAGTGGCTACAAACTTATGTTTGGTTCATTAGTGAACTCGGTCAGAGAAGTTGTCCGTTGATTGATTAACTCTAGAGAAGAACTTCAGGGGTCGGTGACACAAGCTTACGTTCAACACGCTCCAACATTTCCCACCGGACAGTGACGGACATCGTTAAGTCGTTGCGGGTCAGAACCTTTGTTATGGTGTCAACATCAAAGGTTCCGGAAGACACTGCACAAAGTTGTTTTTGCCTTGAAATTTGGTTCCTGCTTTGAGCACTTCAAATTTATAATGAAGAGTCCGACCATCCAAAATTATTTGCCGTGTATCTAGTAGTGAGATGGATGTCAAGGTGAGCGTAAAACCCGGCATCACCTCTGATGAGTAAAGATATAGGCTACTAAAATTCAGTTTACCTTTGAGTTTCTCAATATTACGAGACAAGAAGTCAGCAGTAAACAATTTGATGCCTCCGGATAATTTCACCATGGCTCACATGGTTAGCTGGCCCAGCGGAATCCTCAAATAGTTTGAAACAGACGGCATTATTCCGTCGGGTAGACAGCGCATTATACAGTGTCATTGGTTTTGTCGGCTGGACTATCTGATGTGCGCAAGGTCCACCGCATTTATTTATTAACTGATACGGCTAACTTGAAATCAGCACAAGTTAAGCTTGCAGCCCAGACTCACATGTGTCGAGCATCACGCGACCGTCTTCGAAGGAGTTAGTTCTATCTTGAAAATCTGTGTCCTTGGTACGTTATTCAATCTGGACCGCCAATGGAGCGTCAGTGGAAAATAAATATAAAAAATATAAATAAATAAATAACCCTTATGTTTGGGATTGGATACGATTTCCATCGTTACTTATCAGTCAGCGGACCAGGCGTAGGTTTTACCTATGTAGGGGTACCAGCGTCTGATGGCGGAGAGTGGCTTACGACCGAAACAGAAGGATTACCCAAGCTGCGTGTCGCGCAATATAAATCGGTGAAAATTCATGGTGGAAGACATCACAAGCACCATTTCAAGCACGTATAGAAAACACTTTTATTCAACTTAGCATACCAAGCAACAGAAGGTCAACATTTTTTATTATCGTAGGTTGGGTTCACACGACAAGTATCTGCACAGATGACACCAGTTAGCAATCGAAAAACCACGTCCAAGCAGTGGGAGTGCCCTAAAGCCCTACCTGTTACTTCTTCAAAATGCTTTTTGGGGATCACATAATTAAAGGGAAGCGTCCATTTGACGAGCATTTTATATTCGTCCGCTCATCAGTTTTTTATAGTAAGCTCTTACTCCGTTTTCGCAGTAATCCTTTTAATGAGCTTATGCTTACCTGAAAATTTCCTTGATCGCGCTCAACTGTCTGATTCCCCATATTACATCAAGTATCGATGGAAGTCCTTCCAGAATGGCAGTCGACTCACATTGTCGCCTTTAAACGCAAAACCTTCCAGGCCTTCATGGTCCGGTAAACCAGCCCCAACTGGAGAACTATCCAACGCGACCGTATGATTGCTATTATTCCACACCCATCCCATTGCAAGCTTCATATCCTATTTTGTCTTCTGCTTTGTTTATTGTAGTTCACATTATCATTCTCCATCAAGTGTAACTTATTTTGGCGTGTGCGTGGCTGAAAAAAACATAGTACTTTTGCTAAAATCCACGTTCGCGACCTGAGACATTAGTATTGAGTCGTATATAACCTATCTTATCACACTCAAGTGTTTTTCTCTTCATGGTTAAACAGCTGAGACTGACAGGCAGGGGTTTGTGGTGTGGGCCATGGTCAAAAGATTGCACATGTCTAAAACTTGGTAGCTCGGGTAGATAAATGGGCTGTTAATCAGGTGGTAGCTGATGTGCTGATCGAGCTTGGCAATCGGATTGCGAAATTTTTGCCACCACCGAGAGGAGATATCCTCAGTTAGCGGTGAGTACCTCCCCCGATTCTGCTTGTAGGTCTACAGTTTCTAAAGTGTAGCTAGTATTTGAGGATTGTATGACACCCAATGTGGTTGGTCCCCTTAGGGTTTGTGTCATGTTGTAGTCTGGTTATCTTTTGTCTGGTTGGTCCACTAAGTGCTTTCATTTTGGTGATTCTGGTCCTTTATTACTATTAGTCAGTTCAGCTCTTTTTGTGCATTGCGTTCCAGCATTCCGACGTGCCATCTGATGCCTATGAAACATATTTTTAGTAGTCCTCTTTCTCGGGTCTGACTGGTTCGTTTGCCGTTTCTGTTTCATTGTATCTGTCGGTCAGTTCATAAGGTGCCTTTTTAAATGGATGCAATCTCCATTTGAGATCATGTTGGATTTTCTGATTTCGACTTGATTGTCCATTCCATTAGTATTGATTTTCACCCTGAGTTGGTGTCTTCTAGCTGATTTCGCCTGGCATCTCTGGATTCTTGTATGGTTTTGGGCTTGAGTTCTCCAAGGTTATTTAAATTTGGACTCCGCAATGTTACACTGTGTTCTGACCCGCTTGAATAGGGTGCGAAGGCGGGTGAGATGGCAGATCCTTTGAAAGACTGTACCTTGAGTGTCAGACAATCCTCAAACAACCAGTCACGTTTCAAATGGCAACTGCTCTTTCGGAAGTTTATAAACGCAAGCAGAAGGGTAGAAACCGCTCACCCGAACGTGCACTCAAGATATCTCCTCTCATGTTGAAGAAGCGTTCGCAACCTAGTTGCTAGGCTCCGCGAACAGATTAACCATCACCTAATCAACAGGCGATCATCTTACTGAAGTCTTTACTAGTCAACACCAGCAAAGCATGAAGTCTTCAGAGAATGTTCTGCCGATGTTGATGCATGAAACACCGCTGATTCTAACATCCGTTCTGGTTCGAACGCATTTAATGTAGAATTGTTCCGCTTGATCTGCACACTAACAATTTGAATCCGTGTGACTTCAAACAGTGGTAAGCTATGTCACAGAATAGTAAGGCGTTTCTACTCAAATCTGGCCCCGCATTTCGCATCAGCCACCGAGACTGTATATCCATGAATTATTTCGGAACATTATGTTCACCGGTAGCACTTTTCTCCCACTGCAAGTGACGTGTGTTATTTTCAGTAAGCCTATTTCTTAAAACCATATATTAGACACCGTCCAGATGCCCCCTTCCCTCAGAAAAGGGTGCTGTCCGATACTTCATCAAAGCGATCTTTCTTGCCTAACCATTTTAGTTTAACTACAACAACATTCGCATGACGATCAGTGCTGTCACTTATTGCATGTATTTCATTGCCCAATCACCAGTTAAAAGTCTCCCTATCGTTAGAGAATTAGCGTTGATTTTTCTCTTTTTTAGTACAGTAGGTAGAACAAACTGCTCGTGACCGAATGGATAATTGTTGAACTACTGGCCGGACGGACGCGGGTTCGAGATTCACCGGAGTTTTGTGAAACGCGCGCTGCTGATAATTACCAGTAAACACGAAGCAGCCACGTGGCTCTTAATCAGTGATCGGCTTCATTGAAAACTTTGGTCGGTCAACTTGTCTTCATTCCTTGTCTGGTTAGGCGATTAGTTTGCATTTCACGTACAGCATATAAAAATAAAAGGGCCAAATCCTAAAAGTAGCCATCCTTTTACCCTCTCTCTTCACCCCCTAGAACCATTAGTCCAATAGGGCTTTTCAGGTGTATCTTTCGTATCTTCCGACCCAGACATTGTGTGCAAGTTTAGTAGATAAAGCTGCCTAATAAAACCGCATTTTAACCCTCCGAATGGTGGCATTTCTGTGTTGTATTTCTGCTATCCTTCTGGGGGGATTTTGGACTCATTCTATCGACCGGTGAGAGTAATACATATCAGCCAATCGCTACAAGTATACTAGTGTACTCATTATCAGGTACATTTTGCTAGATTGTACAGTTTAAACAAACCTCATTTTAACTATAAAAAACTTGTTCTCCATCAGACGGACGCCTCAGTTTAAATATTTCCATGGTGTCACTGTTACGCTTGTTTATTGAACCTGTTTTCTTTGTTAGCCGCTTCTGGCCCTTCCGTTTTCATTTGAAGTAGGCACCTTTATTTCTAGGTGCGGTCTAAAATAAATTCCAAACGTCCGTTCGAAAATCGGATTCAAGGATTCCACTTCTTATCCTGGTCACGTGCATGTGAACATACAACTGTTCGTATTTTCACTCCCTTCACACGAACACCTTGGCAGTGAAATCTGTCAGTCAGATAACCAACGCACTTAAACAAGTACTTGCCTGTATTGAAATGCGCAAGCCTTTCGTCACACATTTAGCTTGCAGGTTTACGAATAAGAGACTTAGTCAAAAAGGCTTGCAGGAGAAGTTTCGCTTGTGACTGTCTCTGGTGTACGTTAGCTTACAATTCTAATTTTAGTGTACAAATCGGCTGCCAACATTGTGGCGAAAATTCGCCGATAGCCTGTCACATAGGTTGAACTAGGTGAAAATGTTTACTTTATTATTCATCCATTTACTGTGCAGTGTACAAAGTTTGTTTTTCGCCTGTTTTGACCTGAAATCTTTTGCAGCTGTCTACTCGGTCACCTGAAATGAAGTGCCCCGCAGTAATGAAGGACCGGACTTTCTTAGTTCAGTTTATAAGTCTGCACAAAATTTAACAGTAGCAAGCAACTTTGTCTTTCAAGTGTACACCAAAAATTGATTTGTGTAACAACGGAGACTGGGCGAATTTGTTTTGTCTTTTGTGTGCGGAACCAAGGATTAGAATACCTGTCCCCCTAGCGTACATGTTTTGGTAGTGTGAGATTTGGGAATTCTCGACGTAATATTCAATGCAGATTTTGTTCTGCAAATAACCACTGGAAAGCCGAAAAGCTTTGTACAGTTGCTCCATCCTTATCGGAAATCATCAACGGCATCCACGACCTATGGGCTATTTGTTAAAACACATAGGTGTTCGGCCGCGAGCGGCTGATGAGTAGTATGATCAACTCGCAATTTGAGAGGAGATAGGGCCAATAAACTCGCGCTTTCAAGACTTCCCGGGGTGTTGTCAGTTTCGTAATGCTGATGACTCCAATTAAGTATGTGCTTCTCAGCTTCCCAGCATGCACTGGCTTCACCTGCAGGAAGGAATCAGTGTTAAATGTATGAATATGGCTCAAGCCGTCAGATGTAAATTACATAAATAGACATTTCGGCTACCAGTTACTTCATATCCCTTGACATTTTAGTGAATAATAATGAAGATACCAAAGTCCTCAGACTTGATAACGTGCAATTTAAACCAAGCTCACTTAAAATACTTTAGCCAATGGTTACATTTATTACCCCACAGCACAGAGGGAAACGCAAACAAATTCTTTAACTGTCTGGAACAGATAATCGAAACTATACAGTATGAATGTGGTGCTTTAACTTAGTACCATAGACCATATATTCACTGACCAATCAGAATCGGATGAGTCAGATTACAGAAACTTTGACGAGCCCAGTCCGACGGATCCGAAAGTTTCCCTTCGTTTATTTTCTACCCACGAATACTGTGGTAGGTTTGTCAACAGTGAAGATCGTGTTTACCCTTTTGTCAGTTTCACCTCACTCTGTCTGAAGCCTTATGTGATTTAGCTTGACAAGCTGTAGTTCAGGGTGTCGGATATGTCTGATATTCATGGAAGTCTTAAGCTCAAACACAGCCAGACTTCTTTTAGACACTGGTCACGCTATAGGCCGAATTTCGACCCTTATTGTGATTAACATTTACGTCCGACCATAGTCAAAACCTAGTGTTTCTGATATGCTTGCTGCCTCGTTTACGTGCACAACAAAACCAGCTACACAAATTTTTCCAGACATGGTAGTCGATTTCTACATGTATATTTTTTTACTCATTAGCTTACTTCGCAACTCTTTTGGATTTAATGACGAATATTTTCCAGAATTTATTACCACTATGATGTGCTTGTTGCTTCTGCCACTTGATACAGTTCCGTAAACCTATTTTTACTTGACTAATTAACTAGACATCGCGTGCTGACCTCCAGGTAACAACTGAAGCGTCTGTACACAGTTCCTGCCATGCCCTAAGGCCGGTTTTCATCAATACCTCAGCCTTATTAAATATGTACGTTTTTGTATTTTTTTAGTTTCTTCCACCTATTTTATTGTCTCATATGGATTCTCGCGTATTACAAGTATTTACTTGCAAACGGCTTGTCCATATATTCTGGGCATTTCGATGTATGAAGCGTACAGACAATGATTATTACTGACTGCCAAAACTTTAGCCTTTATGGGTGGCTATAGGTGGCTTCAGCCTATTATGGGTGGTGCGGGCTATCTGAATATTTCACACACACAGAGGATTTCGACACCTTAAATGCTGCCAATTCGAATGACTTTTATTTACTTGCATGCTGCTGAATATAAAACTTCCCTCTGTTGTCCACCTCCGATTTACAGCCAATAAGAGGAATTTGGTTGACATCACACATGGGTTATGGCTTGGTTGAGAGGTAAAGGTAAATCCGAAAACGCCAGCCACCTGTCCACAAATTACCCGTGGATTACGGCTCTAACTATCTTCCTCAGTGATCCATAACTGAAGTGTCATACTGGCGGTGTCAATCTAAAATTTCCTGTTTCCCTAACTGACTCAACATTTTTCTGCGCGTACAATCATTCTACAATGCTAAAAGTCATCCAAGGATTGGTGAGTCACCGGGCTGTTGTTTCCCACACAATCAGGTCATTCATGGGAATTCACAATGTTGATGTTAGGTAATCCAGTCTGGAAGAACAGCTTGATGGGCTGAAACTCAGTGGAAGTTGTGAACGATTCCATGTACCTGAAGGCAGTCTAATCAGAAACCATCAGGAATGGATTAACTGTGGAGCAAAGTAAAACGGACATAACAGCCGATTTAAGATAAGCGGTGGAATATTAAGTTGCATTAGCGTCAAGTCCATTTATTCTCACAGACCTTGCCGTCTCGGGATTCTAGAGGTTTTGAAAATTACACGGAAGCGGAACATCTTTGCTACTGATTCCATCAAAGTGTTCTCACAGTTTTCCCGTCCGTTGTTTGACCCGAAACAGCCTCACTCGAAACGGTGCGTGACAATACCGAGTTTGTGAATGCAATACGTGACACAAATGAATTTCAAAATTCATGTTTTCTCCCGTTTCTAAATAAGTCTTCATTGTCTTTGGAACCCATCAGTTTTGTTTGCAGTTACATACAGGTGGTAACAGACAACTCCAGTTGTCGGTGGTTAGGCTAGAAAAGATGATACTGAGGCAAAGCCTTAAAATCTCACAAAAATTCAACGGTACCCTGTGTAGCCAAATATGTGTTTTCAAACTTCCGTTCGATTTTTTTTCAACATTCCTGTGAGCACGCTAAAACACGGACGGCTGAAAAACGTTACCGGCACTCTACCCACCAAGCAAGGCTAAATGCATCATATTTGATGTGTATGCGACGAAGTTGTGAATTAAACAGAATACTCAGCAAGTTGGTTACAGTCGATAGATCAACTAGACAATTAGCGGAAAAGTAACCACGTGATCAGTTGCCAATTTTTGATGCCTATTTATCAGCAAAATCAGAAGGGTTAATCAAACCCTTTCGGAATTTTGCACGGAATGGACAACCTAAAAACTACCCAAGCTTGGTTTCAGTCCAAAGATGTCGTAACATGTTCAGATACCTGGCTTCTGTGGTATAGATGACAACTGAACACCAGCTTCTCTCTTTCTCTCTATATCGGAATTAATGGTTGCCAGGACCGTTTCAGCGACAGGACCATTGCTCAAAAAATCCGAAACAGTGAGTTTATCCAATACAAAGAAAATGACTGAGCGTTTCTCTTTCAAAGTTGATCATGCTGCCAAAGCCCTAACAGAAGGAACGTCAGCGACAGTGATCACACCAAGACAGTGGCACGTGCGGTGAGGCTCCGGTATGCAATGCTTTGTTGATAATTCAAACCTTCGTTGATGGGCGAATTAGTAACTGCACAAACAACGGCCACCGCATTGTATACGTAGATGAGCAGAACTGACTACCGTTATTTTGGACGTCAACTACTATTGCGCGTAGCAGTTCTTGGACAAACCAGCTAGACCGAGCACGGTCAGAGTGGCTTAAACCGATAGTTCACTGTCGCCCTCTGCCGGGAAGTCGACCTAACCTCGTCACCTAGCTGTTTCCAGTATTGACTTCTGGCGTGGTCCACCATGCCTCTCATATGAAAACAGTAAAAGTTAGTCTATTGCAATTCACCTACATGAAAGGGCTCGAAAATGTGCCTTCAGATTTCCAGCCTATTGCCATCCTCCCACACTGATCAACATTTGGTATGTGCGCCGGTTAAGTTGTCACAAATACTGCATTGTTCGAGGGGATTCTGAGACAATGGTCACTCTGCGGGTGTGTATGGATCAATGGAAGCCGATAGGTGCCTCTCAGTTGGTAAATACTTGTTCATAGTTAAGTAGCCGCACAATGTTTTACCCGCACTCGAGAAGGCGGGGGCTAACAAAAGCTGTTTCATCCCACCGAGTTGTGTGGCTTAGTGTGGCCGAAGCCAAGTTGAACAACTACAGCAAATGCTGGAAACTACCTCAAAAACTTTACAAATCTATATGTAACCTGTCTGAAGGATGATTTCTTTACGCCAGCAGGTTACAGCTTTTATCTTGGACTAGGCATTTTCGAAGGTGGAATAAGAGCTTTTTCCAGACGGTCACTAACGGGAGGTTATGGGGCCTTTTGCATTCCTTAGCTAGGAAGTTCTGGGAAGAGTTACTTCCAAACAGATCTATTTGTAAAAATTCTTCAATCACTTCTAAAGCCTGCTTGACAGAATAGTGTCAAAATTGCATACGGATTGATCGACTTCAAATTTATGTCTTTCCTAACGTAAATCGAGGGGGCATCCTTGCCGCCTCTCTTCAGGCTTTCTAACGAAATGTCAAAGACGATGAGCGTGCAGTTCAATTGTTTGCCTCCTGAACATCAGCTAAGTATCGGACGGTTCTGCCCGATGATGCAGGCCTATCATATTAGGGTCTGCCTTCTCATGTTTGCGAAGGATTTTACGTAAACTGAAACACCTAGCGCTGCTACTGTGCAGTTTGGATTGAGCATCGGCTCCAAGAAGACATTCGTTCCCCACCAGTCTTCAACAATCTTTTGTCCCAAAAGAATACGGCGAAGCCTTTGGATTACTGCTCAGACTTTCGTTACCCAGGGGGCACACCATCTACTGGCTTCACCGTCGGCTGTCGGCTGAGATCCCATTTCTCTCAAGCTAGTGTAGCCTTCGGTAAACATAAGAAGCGAGTGTGAAGAAACTGGAGCTGCATATCTGCAAAGCGATGGTTTTGTACATTTTCCTGTAAGGCACGAAAGCAGTGGCCATGCACTGGTGCAACGTGTGCTACTTGAGCAGCCTTCAATGACTGAGGTAGATATTGGTGTTTACTGGTCCGAATGAGTGCGGGACGGAGAAATTCTTGTAGCAGCGTGCTGAAGAAATAGAGTCCTTGGCCATATTCAGCCATCCACAGCAGACATTTGTATGTTTGCCGAGTGGATGGAAAGAGAATTCCGCAGAGAATTCAGCAGTGCATGAAGGAAGGTTACCCTGCCGTCAATACCTGGACAAAGTGACGGGAAGTTTGAGAGCTGCCGACGTGAATCTCGTGAACCTGGAAGCAGGAGAAAGCACAGCTTGGAGTTCGTAAATTCAACAATAACAAAGTTCCAGCTAGAGAGGTTAAACGTTCAAGAGTCAGGGTTATCATCGACTCTGTTGGGCCTGGAAACCAAACGAGGAAGATTCCCAGATAGTGGCAATGGACCAATCAACCAGTACACACAGTGATCCCTCGACGAACCGCACGCGAATGGGTCAGATTTACCAGATATAAGTCGGATTACTGAATCTACCAGACGACTACTGCTGCGATGATGCTAGAAGTAGATTTCACTATCCATCATCATGTAGACCGAGTAATTTCACATCCGCATCACCATACAAAACTTTGCATGTTTATTCTTGGTTCACCTTATTCGTGATACAGTTCCCCGGCCTACCAAATGCGGTCACTGCCGGGTTCTCCTATCTGCTTGCGTAAATCCAAAGCTTAATGCACAGGATATTCCGGACGGTTGTGCCCACAACAAAACCAGAAGTGGCGTTTTCTTTCGCAAACCTAGATGCATAATGGCTCTCCCTAGCTACTCATATGTGGGCGTCAGGTTTGGGGAGGGCCACATACTGCATTGTGGTCGACTGTTCAGTTGTACCCACTTGACTTCGGAATTTTTCGTCACCAGCTGGGCTTCTGCACTGCCCTCATCTGTTAATCTCCCGGTCTTACTCCTTCGGGATTACACCGAATACCCATGTGTCCCAGCGCAAAGTGCACGGTGGATTAATAATTGTGCGTCGGGTCTATCGGAGCATTTCGATATGACAGCTAGTCAGAAACTGGTCTTGAGCCCACCATTCAAAAGCAAAATCTACAGCAGCACTTGAGATAAATGTCACAACAGTTTACTCAATGAACCTTCATTGGTCTCAGTGAATGTAGGATCATGCCGATGTTTTTTGCACAATCTATCTTATCATAGTTTAATTTTGTCATTTTTTTAATAGGGTAAACACACGCTGAGCCTTGTGGGAAGCGTGATCACATTTTTTGTTTACTACCTATGCACTGTTTTGATTAGCTCATGTACTTTGGTCACTGGACGACTGGCTTCTTTTTTCCGGAGTGGTCGGTTAAATGTTTGTGTGGAAGGTTACCAGGACGTTCAAGCACATTTTTGCTAGCCTCTTCCATCTCCCAGTTGCCAAAAGTCTGATGTTTGGACAAGGTCCTCTCTGTGTCTACAAATTCTGTAGCACACTTTCGGCTCGATATTTTAGCTAGATGATACAAACATTGTCCTATCCGATGTCTGCTCACTGGTTCCCTGAAGGATCTGTGAAAACCATTAGCAGATCGATGCTAGAA
>SJOL01007305.1:218444-254069 GCA_004794785.1 Opisthorchis felineus
TAAAACAAGTTTCTGTATTGAAGGATACACACTTTATGGGGCGAAAATTTATCAGTTCACTCAACATCAAGCTAAACTTGTTAACAACGGTGCTCTAATCCCTGGAACTCATCTCTTCTAGTATCTACCGGAAAGTTGTCACTAACCCATCGGACTTGCTCGTCTTTATACACTGCGAATGACGGAATAGGTTAGTTTTCCATCCTGACTTGAGGGAAGGAATTCACCCTTTTACCGCTCTGCATTTGGAAAAACCAATATTCAACTACCTTCCTTAATGTTTGGTAGTTTTTTTTCACGATGGAAGTAATAATATATTTGGTCCTTATCGAAGTAAATCAGCCTCCCCAACACAACTGGCTATCTGTCTTTCTTAATTCGAGCATTCGTGCAGTCAGATATGGACAGTTTCTAAGCTATGCAAAGTTTCCAAATCTTAATCGAGACCGACCTTTTTCGGATTTGAATCAATCTCATCAGTGGATGTGTAAACAGCCATGACAGATTATTTTCACACGCGTACTATTCCAGCACATTGTCATGTTCGATAACGTTGAAGTTACTGGACAAAGCAAATGAATTTCTACACCGGACTCATAGAAACTACACAACCAGTGAAAAATCAAGAAACGACTGTGTCATTTCATACTGGTTGCTGCTTGATCTTGGAGTGGAGGACATATTTTCATCTGGGACGCTACTTATCATCGCAGATATGCCTGTTATCCAGAGCACAATCCCGGTGCCAACTGCAAACTAGATATTGGCAAACAGGCAAAGTCACAACATTGTGTCATGCTAAACTAAGGAAATGTAAAAGAATTCTAATCCCGAATCTGGAGCGAATTAACCCCTAGGGCAGTTATGTTTTGGCATCCCTTCTTTGCATATCTCTTGTGGAAAATCTTCTGAGGTCAGATTCACTCATTTTCGTGGCACGGCATGGCAGACCAAACAATGTTTACACACAGAAACACATTCGATCATCCTGAATTCGTTCAAGAATATGAAACTGCCATCCCTAAGTAAGTCACCGCAAGGGTTGTTTCCTTTACTTTCTTTAGACTTATATTACCTTACTTAACGCAGGCTGACCCCCACTACAGGATGAATCTGGATGGCACATGCTATCGCTGATCGTGAATGAAGGTCAGAGATCAGGTCCATACAGAATGAAATCCGATTCCCACATTGCCTACGACATGCATACAGCTTAACGGTAGTGATCAAGCTTCTCAGCTGCCATTCAAGACAACAGCACTACATTGTGTATTATGAAGCTGTCTGTGCAAGTGGACTGAGCACTTTCAGCTTTTCGGGCAATGTGCACACTGCTGCTGCATTATTTAGTTGAAGAGTGGAATGTTAAAACAGCGTTCTCTAATCATTAAGTTGAAAATGTCGTCGGGTCTTCGAAGGTTTGGGAGGTGTCTTGGACACCAGTGTTCATAAAGTTCAGGCCTGTGAATATCGTTTGCTCGGGACAACCAGTTTTTCAAGCATACGTGGGACAGACTGTTGCCCTGATTACCCAAGAATTTGTGTGCAGGATGGATGCATTTCTCTCCCATGAAATCTTCGTGTTTTTTGTGAGTGATGCCTTACAGCTCTCAGTAACCGTTTTTTCTTGCAGGAAACTACTGACATGGTTGTTGAAAACCAAGTTCACGTTCGCGAAACACTTAATTTTCTCCGCTTGTTCGTTGGGTAAAACCGTAGAATCCGATCAACGAAATGCTGTGAGTTGTTTAATTGTTTATTATGCGAATAGTTACCCTTCGAGCATCTTTATGTGAAAAGAAGTTCTATCTTACTGGTGTTGATCATCAGTACGAGTAACTGTACGCGACCCGGCTAAGTATGTTCTTTAATGTTGTATGGTCAAACGGAACATTACCATTGGCATACTCAAAATGTTTTAGCCAAGCTGGATGATAAGACCTTTCTGTAGTGACTGTCGCGTCGTCGACCTAACTGCAACACTAAATAACATCTTGCTGAAGGACACTATTGTCTTACACCTTGAGTAAACTCAGACTCAGACGGCCCCTCGCCTTAAACTTAAACTCAAATTCCGAAGAAAAACAGTAACGTTTGAGGAGAATAAACGACTGCTCCAACTGTACAACTTTCAGTTATTCAGGACACTGGCCGATGTGTCCGAGTTGAACGTAGGATGAATAGCTGGCCAACACGAATTCTTCTGCGGCGCACGTCGCCTAGATTCGATCGTATTCAGGCATCTCCTACTTTCGAAAATGGTTCGTAGCGGCGATGTCTGTGAGACTGATTTTTCAATAATTCTCGCTAAAACACCAAAAGGGACGTTGACCATCAGATACTATTCAATATTTCATATGGCTTGTAGTTCAGTTCCCAAAATGTCTTGATTTGTATTTGTTTCTTTGAATGGTAGTGTCCTTTTCAGTAGCCTTGGTGAATGAGAACATGAACTCACGGGATTGCTTTGTTCAGTCTGGACAATGAAAATCTGACAACCCTAGTTTTTTGCCGCGTTGGTATGTAATTTCGTGCTTCTTTATCCTCCATTCCTGACGGTGATAGTTGAGACGTGAAACCAGGATGAATACAGGTGGTTGGTAAAACATTCGCGTTTTTATTCGAAGCATGAACACCATCCGTACAACTGATATATGCAACGTGAGTTTCAGACGACCTTGACCACCTTAAGGCTTAGGAAATATAAAAATTCATTAATGCTGATCCTAGTTAACTAGCGGGTTAACACCTGGACAAAATACCTGGACATTTTTGTCACTTAGGATCTTTGATGCGTCATACAGTGACGCCATTTACTTTGAAAGAACATAAGTCATTATATAATGAAGATTAAGTTCCTTTGTCAAGAATATCGAGTTCCATGACATAAACATTTTAATATGGATTCCCCGTTTGGAACTTTTGTTTAAACTTGGTTTAAACAGCAACCAAAAGTACTGCTGGTGACCAGGTTCTATTTTTCTGCCCTCTGAAAGATGCGCAAGAACTTTTGAAGGATTAGTATGCCCTAAAATCGTACATGCCAATAAGGTACCACATTCAGAATTTGATCTAAATTGATCTCCATAACCGTACTGGGATTTCTACCGTAAAGATAATAAAGCCAGCAGTTGATCACCAGGCATGGTGAGGCTGTTGATTACCTCACTTCAGGCATGGTTCCGCTACCAGTAACTTAATTAACTGCCAGTCACGCGGACATTGAAAAGATATCGTCCAGTCAAGCAAGGTGGAACTCAAAGTAGCATCCTGGTGTTGCCAGTGTATTTCCATGAATGTCTATCCATTAAAAGTGGCTTAGTTACAGCTGTTACCTTTCACTAAGTTTGGAGGAGTTCGGTATCAAACTGAACTGTGAATGTGCACGGGAAGTCGGCTCCTTGTTGCTCCATTGACAGTCAATCAGTGGTAGTGGACTTTTGAATGTATACTCCCCTCATGAAAAACGGGTTATCTGGTTAAGTCATAAGAATTATGAAATCGCCACGTCAATTCCACTACAACTCAATCTAAACTGAGAAAGTTATGCACAGCGTCTACCAACATTTATGAGCGTCATTTGAGAAGATGCAAGTATATGGCCACTATTTTTTAGATCATCAGTGTTTTGCTTATTGTTTTTTATAGATTTTTTTACGTCACGGAGATTGGCTCATGGGCGGTTTAAAAGGCGGAATTCGCTCAATAGTTCCAACGAATTTTTTGGAAACATTTGACGCAGATATACCGAAATATTGCATAGGTTCTTTCTGCGTCTCAATAAACGTGCCGAGATCTAAAACCTGTTGATGAAATATCATACCGAGTTTCCGTTTTCGTCTTAGACGGTTGTTGGGATTTCGAGTGAGTGAGTATTGGGGTTGTTAGAAAGTTGTGTAAAAGTTATATTTCAAGCCATCAGCTAGTAGAACAAGATGGACAAAATGAATAGGATTTTCGTCTGCTTGCTACTTTAGAGGTCTTGTCACAGGCCCGTCAAACTGATCTGGGACATCCGGTGTTAATGAAGCCCTTTGGAAAACTCTACGGTAGTTTGACCGCACCATTGGTGTGAGAGAGAGATTCAAACCGCCGTTGGTTAGTGGACAAGACATGAAAGCCTGTTTTAAACCTTCATCCGTTGTTCAACTCTTACTCCCGAAGGCGTAGTCTGTTGTATAATTTTTAACCACTTCATTAGTGTGAATTCCCCGGGGGATACAACAGCACAGGACCATGTGCCGTCCTACAGTTTTTCCTGTGAGAGAAGCATGCACAGTATCCATGGCCAAACCAAAGCATACCTCTCCGGTGATTTTAGGCTGTCATAAAGTACATTTTACAAGCAAACCTCTGATGTATATTCACTCTCTAGCGGAAAGGTTTTCCAAAACAGTCGAATCCTTTACCGAAGTACATTGAGGAACACATTTTATCACAGTAGACCCTTACTTGAATAAGTGCAGTGGCTCATTTGCGACGAAGACGAACAACTCTATCCTCACTACTCTTCTACTACTTTGAATCCCTGTGTCAAGCAACTGAATTTGAAATTGATCAAAGAGAGACGACGTGTTGATTATTGTGTACACTTTTGGACGGGTCAAACCAGTTCACCCTGAGTGCATTTTCCGATTCCCAAAAACATGAATATGGTCCAGTATCTGGATAAAACAATAATTAGTAGCCGAAAATATCGTTCAATTAAACCGATGCATATTGGGAGAATAAATCACGCGGCAGCAAAAGTAAAACGACGCCTATCAAGCATTACGTTTCTTTACGGTCAATCGAATAACATCCCAGTCACCTTCTTACCATTGTTTAATACCGAGGGGAAACTCACAAACAGCTCGCCTACATATTTCTTTCCCCCACACTAATAACAGAATTTGGGTCAGCTTATATTCCTTGGTTCCAAAAAAATAAAGAATACAAAATTTAGGGAAAAGAAAATCGGAGAATGTACGTTGACTAACTTGGACATAATGTATCAGGTATTCACGTTTGACTCCCACATACTTGAGAGGCAGTGTCTATTGTAAATAAAGCTGGAGGTGATTGCCTGTGTTGCGTGATGATGAAGTTAAATCCACATGCATGAAAATGTATACAATGCTATAAACAGCATAGTCTGCCCAAGACCCTGTCATATGCATCCTCATCAGCCTATCGCGTAATCTTTAGTGGCACGGATAGGGCCTATTAATAGAATCCAAAAACGTCCTCTCTCCTCCACAACAATCCATATAAGGTGTGGCTATGTACGGTTTCTGTGACTATTCGATAGTCTGGGAGCAAGACCACTCATTGGACATATTTTGTTAATTGGCGAAGAGGCATCATGACCTAACGACAAAGTGATAACCATCAATTTTTCAAGAGCTTCTAAATGACATTTTGCCCGTAAATTAAAAAATCGGTGCCGAGCACTCTGGTCCAAGGCAGTATTTTGGTAGGTACGAAAATATTTTTCAATAAGACAGACAATCCTGGTGAATATTAGCACGTTTCGTGAAGAAAAGCTACACCTAACTTTGCTGAAAACTGTTCGACAGCTCACCATCGGTTTTGGTATTTCCGGAGCTCAATAAGTGGACGTAGTGCACTGGCTTCCGTCAACCTTCTGTTATACTTGAACTCAATCATTACATAATTCGTGAGCTATCACCAATTCGTTGACACTGAAGATATATACAAGGTGACTGGGTGTTGAATATGCCCCCGGTGTACAATCGTGAGAGAAAATTTCAGGTTGCCTCTGAGCATGCTACTCCTGTTTATTAACTAGTTGGGACTTCAAATCACCCAAAGTGGATCTTCCTCAGCTTGAGGGGTATATTTGGGGGCTAAGTCTTCAAGATCTCCTGACATCTGAGGTTCTAATTCAAACCTTTTTGTTTATTGAGAACAAACAACCGATTTACCTGAAGAAAGTTCAGATGCTGAGTAGTCCAGCAATGTGAGAGAGGATACAGTAGGTTGGGTTGGCTTGATTATGGCGGTAAGAAAACGAAACAGAGTGAAACCCATCAAAAAGTCTCTACGACTAACTTCGTCTTAGTGTGTCTTAACACTCCGTTGTTCAAGCTGAGTACCCGCGGTGGGCAAGGATGAAAGAGATAAACAGTCTTAACCAGGTGCTCGGACAATTCATTCTGTAGCACTGTCGTGAACGACATTCCAAGAGATTTCAAGTTAGAGGAGAGATCAGGAAGGCGCGCTTCCAAAATGAATAGCAAATTACGAGATCGTTTATTTTAACACTACAGTGCGCAAACTAATCACGCAACTACCAGTATTTTTGGGTATAGTTTAAATAACAATGCACTTACGACAAAATTGTGCGTGGGCTGGCGTGAAAATATGAGCGCTGTTTCATTCGACACAGCTTACTGCGATTTAACTCGTGATAGGAGAATGATGCTGCCTTTCAAATGCAAGAAGCAAAATATACAGTAAAGACAAATGGTCTAAGCAATACTCAAAACTACAATTCCGTTGATTTGAAATGTGAATAAAGCTCAGTCATGTTCCTGGCCAACACGGTTTGCAGAATCTGTGCCGAAGATGCATTGAATGCTGAGCGGAATCCCATCTCAAAAGCCTTGATGGAGAATGGCTATCCAGAGAATTTTGTTGTACAAAGTGGTTGACTAATTGCGAAAAAAAACCATGCGACTCCCCCATTATGTGTGATATGACTTCTCAGATGGTTGCGCATCGTTGACCACTGTTCTCAAGAGAACCACTACTGGCGCGCAAATGAGAACTCATTTGAATGCTTAGAACTGACTTGAAGAAAAATGTGCTTGTCCACTACAACTTATGTTAATTTATTCTTTTGTTTCCGAGTGTTCCACCAACTGTGGCCACATGGTACGGTGTCCAGCCCCCAGGGTCTGCTGGGCGTATGACATCCTCCGTGCGTTCCGATAATCCGAACCACCTGATTAGCGTGAAAACTGTCCGTGAGGACTGACCGACCCCAATCACCATACTGATCTGACAAAGTCGTTTGGTGTGATCTGTCCAGTGCCACCAAGTCGTTCCAAGGCCGTCCAACAAAATGCACCTGCATCAGCTGATTCTACTAAACCAACCGACTCTTTGTCACCAAGAATGTCGCATGAAATCACTGGCTCTGCCAGTTAAAAATGTCAATAAGTGCCTCCCCAATTTTTAGAACGGTCTTGCTGACTGAAGCTACTGACAAAACGTACTGTGATTGGTTCTTTATTTATGCTTTTTTGTTATTTATACGTGTTTACCGGCGGCTGAAAACCGCCGGCTGAGTATGGAAAATGACACTTAGATATCTGATTGTAGTGGTTCTTTATAGACTGCGTGGCAAGCCATCGGTCAAAGAAGCAGTGGTTCAAAAACTGTTCAATAATCGACTCCTTTGGCAATAGGTGAATGGTCGGCATCCCACCGGGTGTCCGTCCAGTATGTCACCCTTTTAAACCAAATCGGACTTCAACTCGCCGTTCATGAATTTCGTCATCAGTTGAAATTCTAATCCACATGGGGGCGCATCAAATTTTATATTTCTGACTGGATCAATGCTAAGACTTACTTCGGGTGTTTGTATTAAGTTGACTTTACGGTTATATTCAAACAGGTACTGGTGTCCGGAATCTACTGCGGGGCTGTAGATAGATGTAGCCTGAAAGAAGCTGAAGTTTAGCACAGCTGGATATCTAGCTTAAAATTGTAAGAACTGACTAAATAAATAAATAAAAATCCAAGGAACAGTTGTTGTTGCACCAGTTGTGTGACACCTAGGAAGGCACGGGCATTAGAGTCGTATCACAAGCCTTTAGTTCACCTTAACATGGTCTCGAGAATATCATAAACAATGGATTCACTTGGGACCCAGTTTGGCCTCCTATTGACACCAAATTAGTTTGCGGATAAGTACATGTCACTAGATGTATGACAGATAATGTGCGATGAATCGTCTTGTAAAATATAATTCGATCTTTCTAAGGTTACTCCGCTCTGTGGCTAGAATTTTAGACCAGATGGTTTAGTTGGGGACTCCAAAATATCTTCATATGCAGACCGTGGAAGTTTACCAGCTAATGCAAAATTTCGAGCTGTGCATTCAGCTGTAGTTTCGGATCACTTGGACCGTCACTCAGTTTTATCAATCCAAAACTTATTATTTGCTGGCGTTTTGAGCCTTTCTTCCTTAGTATCTCTTGCACGTCCTTCGCCTGATTTCGGTTGAACGCTTTCAACCGCTGTTGCATATGATGACGACTGCAATAAAAATTGTGCTATCATGCGTTATGTACTTCGCTAAAACTAGAATCCTACAACCAACAATGCTCTTTCTGTGATCCACTGAATTCCTTCCAAGTACCGCCGCTATTCACACTTTTGTTTCGTCTGAAGCACTTGACTTTCAACCGGTATTTGTTACCCCAGAAGTTCTGCCGTAAAAATACTTGAAGCTCATCCTGGAATTGGATAACATTCATCTCCTTCTCACCTACGTCAAGCCAAAAAAAAACATTTTTACATGGACCTTTATCCCATAAAACTGGTTCGGCATGTGAAAGGCGTAACACACTCTTGTGTGGCAGTTGTAGGTACACATTTACTCCACTTTGTTTCTCAAGGATGCGATTCACATTGTGCCAATGGCCAACTTATTCGTATGCAAAAAAGACCACATGGTTGGTATTTTCGACTAGATAAATTCCTTAAACAAACCTGGTTTCGCAAATTTTGGCAAGAAACTAAGGTAGCTCACACCACTGGGTCGTACCATTCTCACCAGTGTTTGTGTTCGAAGAGAAAAGGGACAGAGTAATATTCATTTTTGTCCCAAAGCACAGTTTTCATCTGAACTCATAAGATCGCCTATCGGGACAACTTTTTTGCTTTATGGCAATCGACTTTGCATCTCAGACCAAAGAAAGTAAGACGAAGCGGCATGAAACATTCCTGGTAAACCAGTGCACCATAGGTTTACAAGCATTAGCATTTCTAGTTATGGAATCTAAGACGTGTAAAAAGAGGACGTCCCTCTTCATGACTTGTACCCAGCCAGACTGAGCGAATTTCAGTGGTCAACTAGTGTGCTGTGGTACAAATACACTAAAACCGTGCTTCGCATTCTCTCCAAAATTGCGTTAAAATAGTGTGTTTTACTCATGTGTGAAGACAGTCACTGTGGACGCGGCGGTAGAACATCATATGCGTAAAACCGGTGGCTACAGTACCGTCTTGTAAACCGTATTCTAGGAGTGCTTTTTGTGGGGGGTGGTAAACGAGCCCTGTACTTACTGTCTCTTGGATGCGGTGTCCGAAGGTGTAGTTTATCGGAACTTAAGTGTCCCGGGATGTAGTTTGGAGAGTGGTGGTCTCCCCGACACAGTATCCCAGGATAAAATAGGTGATCATGCTACTAGGCCATTTTTATCAGCAAAATACCGCCCGGTTCGGTGAAATAGGATTTTACAGTTTCTACACAGGATAGGTTGACTCTATACTGTTTGTGTAGTGTGACCCTACGTTAGGCGATCAGCAGGCCGCTGGAAATTCGCACAAATACCGTTTGATTTTGTCGTGTTAAGCGTGAAAATGCACATGATTACAATGGTAGAATAAGCTCCTGTTTTTCTAACTATGGTTCATTAAAATAAAGACGACCGAAATGTAGCTCACACAAAAGGAAATATCAGAGTCCTGACGCTGAATGCCGGTGAATGTCAGTCAAGTGTGCCCCAGTTTTTAGAGTTTTATTTATCGTGAATAGCTTTGCTGACAGGAACGAACAATCTAAAAAACGAGTTTTTATTTGTTACTGTCAGTGTCACTTGTCACCAGATTGATTATTTCGGCGGACTGTCAGAAAACGGGAAAACGTAATTTGTCCATCAACCTGAGCTGTCAGATGTTCAAGCAGACCTATCAAAGTGCCGATATCTTGTTGACAGGTGATCCAGAGATCTTGTTTCAGCCATCCACTACGCTAATCTGCTCACTTGTATCATCCGGTACGCAATGGCATTGTTCGGCATTGTTCGTTAAGCGGGTGGTATCTAGAGCACACTGGCAAATACATAAACAGCAGCTACTTGATTGAAGTATCTGCTTGCTTTGTTTCAAAATGTCGGATACGGACAATCCATTCTACTCTGATGTGTGCTGTTCCGGTTTGAGCATGTGAAACTGGACTTCCCATCTATCAAAGCCTAGCTTACGTGTAAGTTCTTCGTTGTGGTGAATTCCGTATAGTAACTGCACACCAGTGAAGTTTTGGTAGTTAGCGTTGTACTTCAGTAGCCTCCGAGATCTGGAGGCATTCTAGTCGGAGATCTGTAGTCCCATTTTCTTGCCCTACCACTTTCAGAAATCTACAAAATTAATCGGTGAAATATATGTTGCAGAGATTTCATGTGCCCGGAAGTATACAAAAAGTATTTCTGGAATTATTTTTTCGAACAGTCAACGCGATTCACTTTAATAATTTATGCTAAACGGAAGTGAGCAGAGCTAGACTAAATGTCACATGATTTTTGCCCCGAGCAGTCTTGCAAGGCCCTTTCATTTAGGAATGCGTAAAACTCCCTTGAAACTTGCGATTTACATCAAAGCGATACGAGGCGGATGTCACCCTACCGGAAGTAGTTGTTGGTAACAGGCATATTTGTCCACTCTCAGGTATCATCCCAGCGTAGAAATATGTTGCTAAGTTTTGACGTATCCCCTCACAAAACTGTAAGATGACCGACGGACCTGGTTTCTTAGACGAAAAAGTAAGTTGGTCCTGAACACAACAACCGAACAAGTAATACCATTCACCTCAAGCCTATCGTAGATTTGTTATTGATTTTTCCAAAATGGACCCCCTCCAGAAATAATCAAATGCACATACAGTGTTGAAAGGAGAATATCCCTCTGCTGCGAAGTCACCTGTCAGCAAACACGAACCAACCAGTTAGAAGCCATTAAACACGAAAGTAAACATCTTATCTGCACATAGGTTTTGAAAGGTGGGCATTCCTAAGTGTCCTCTTGAAGTTTCCTGGAAGTTATTTGAATATTAAATAATCATTATCAAACACTGCAAAGCGATTGCATAATTTCCATAGTAACTTTCACCTGTCGCCAGATACGTGGACGGAGCCTGGACAACGGACATCAGAATACTTGCATGCGTCATCGGCGGTACTTCTAAACACCTCTTACCCCAGATGTGGCATCAAGAGACTAAACGTTTTCTGAATCAGTCAATCAACCTGTGTCCAGAAAAATCATGTACTTAATCTTCCACCTAGTATAATTTGGCTTGAGTTACATATTTTCACGAAGCCTGTTTCAATCCGCGGGGTTGTTGCAGACATGAAATTTCCCACTCGTATATTTTAACATGCACTGAATATTAGGTTTCAGGCTTGCTACCCCCGCCGCATAACATAAGACCTCAAAGGAGTTCACTGCACTGTCTAACAATAATGAACCTTAAACACACTGTGAGTTGTGATATTTATGACTAAATCTGGTTCGTTGGTTCTTCCAAGAATTCTGCAAAATTTTCCCCTACAATTGTCTAGAAGCATTTGTCATTAACTCTGCTTTTTTACCATAGTCCGAGTAAATTTTTCTAGAGCATAAATAGTCAACTAGTTTCCTTTAATTCCCATTTTTGGAAGTGTAAACCACCAACATCACATTACAGCAGGGCTTGCTGTAGTAGCACTGTAAGTGGTCTGAGAGATGGGAGACGCGCCTACGCAAGGATGAAATTAGTGAAGGCTAGTTTGTATCATGTGGATTGAGCGTACCCGCTTTGGTGAGATACTAGACCGCCGGATCAATGCTGGACAGGATTGAAAAGCGGACTCACTGTTCGCTGCGTTGAAGCTGCGCCACCCAAAGAGCGTCCAACTCGCTTCTTAGGCTCGCATGCATGGGTGAAATAGGCCAGAGAATGTGAAAACGAAGGGGTTGCCAGTCGTAGGGCAGACAGTGAATGGTTTGCATTTGCGCATACATGCGTCAGTGATCACTTTCTGTCGCGCACTACCTGTGTAGAAGGATAAGAGTGGGATTGAAAATTAGTGTAGCTAAAGGCAAACATGTCCCTAGCCGGAATAACGGTGCGTCTGAAGAAGAACTGTGGTGTTACAAGGAATACTGCAACAGACTTGCGGAACCCGATTCTTAGCTTCAGTTCACTTCAGTTTCTCAACAAAGAGCCACTTATTCTAGCACGATAGTCTGAGCTACCTCAGTGTTTGGGTGTGCAGACCCAAAGGATAGAGGTGAGCTGGGCAATAAACCTAACATAGGGGGAAAGCTATACTATTGTATAGATTTACTGAAACAAAATATGACTTATTCTTCACTTCGGACGCTTAGTCGTCAGAGAATCTAGTGTACACCAGTATGGGGCGATAATAGCCGTATGTCCCGAAGACATGAATTTCAAATGCTTTGATCGCATTTCCCAAGTTACCGCAAGTGTGGCTTCAAGAAGGCTCAACGTCGAGTCCCAAGGACCAGCTGTAACGGGCTAAGGTACGAGGTGTTTCGTTCTACAGTTTCACTACTTGGCCCTACAGGCTTATTCTTTGAATCGTCTTCAGATTTTTCACCATCAGTGTCGCAGAAGTATTGGCGTAGGGTGGCTTTACTAACGAACCCATTGCTTTCTGTCTAAACACACCTCACCTTTCTTCGAGCACTTACAGGGCAGGTATAATTATGGCAGCCCGATTGTGTAAATTCAATGAAATGCGATACTGACTCGTTGCTTCCTCCGGCACACTATTAAGGTCAGAAGTGCATCAGAATCTGCCGGATTTCTGCACCGTTGTAAAATTAACGAGAACGGTCCATCTATGTATGTCCTTTGCCTCCGAGGTCACGTTGGTTGGCAAAACGTAGCTTTCAGCCCGACTGTCATCTGATGATGAGCACTTACTTTACGGATCCAATGTGCCTGTATTCACTACTTTCCAAATATGGTTGGCAGAAGATTCTGCTGCAGCTACAGCGCGAGAGTTTACCAGGATTGTTCCATCTACGGTTTTCAGGCTTCGCTTCTCAAACTTCAAACATGTATGAGCCCAGAGGCTTTATTGATACGGCATACTCCATTTATTCATCACCAAGTAATACCTCATATTGTTTCAAACTACCTAGTTTTCTACGTCCAAATCTATTGTCGAATGAGCACAACAACATAAACCAAACCAAATGCATTGACTGCAAAATGATTTGGTTTAAACGGTAGACTCAACTGAACCCTACCACAATCTCTCTTTGCGACGTATTCCAACCGCTTCTGCCACGGAAAGGCTGCCTTTCACTTGAGTAAGTACGATATGCGAGATACCACAGCGTATTGTTGGGACCTAATACACTACTCATAAGGTCAATGAAAGCACCTGGACAGCCCACAACCGGCTTCGCCATTCTTGGGGATCATCAGATAGGCGCAATCCTAAAGCTTCCATCAAACTTCTGTTCATCTTGAACCCTAATTTGCGAAATACACTCAATTGCGAAATATTTTTTATTATGACATACATCTGAATCCTAGCTGAAACTCCCGTACATGATATTTATCAACTGAGTCTCCTGTTAAACCCAAATTTGGTCCCAAATTACTTTATTCGGAGAATCGCGTACAACTGGGGTAGAAGTAGAACAAATGTTTCACGGAGGCTTGGGGACTGTGCATACCTGATGAGATCCGAGAACAGCGAAACCGGTCATGGGGTGAAGAAATGTTTTCAGCAACCCCACGAGTAGTGTTCGTTCAAGGAAATGGACCACGCCACACCACTATACTAAGACCGCACTGGCTGAGTATCATGGTGGTTGATAGATGCTCTCAGTTCACACCTGACCATCCCATTATGGAAATTCCAATGTCACTGACGGCAGTAAGTGAAATGCGCTTTCAGACCAGTGCACAAGACAATAAGTAAATGATTGTTTGAAAAAGTGGCTCCACCAAAAATGACGGTGAGAATAGTGAAACTAGTTGACTTGACTATCACAGAAATTGTGATAGTGGTTTCAATTCCAGGTCAGTTCATTTCGCATTCTGGTATGGAAAATCGAATGCCATTCTGGAAGAATACAAATACTCAGAGTTTAGAAACTCTGGAGTGGAGTTAGCATATACCCAGTTCACTATGTTTGCGCTGGGTGCATGGAAGTGATTCAGCAATCACGGTAAAATGATGTGTTGCATTTTGATACCGATGGTCGATCCGCGAGTCTATATGATACCCCTCCGCCACGAAGAGACCGGACCTTATGGTGCTGTGACTGTTTACGTCGCTCGGTGATCCACTGAGCTATACTATGTGGTGTTTGCGTGACACTCGCAGAGTTTCTCACACCAGGTTGGTCAATGTTTAGAGGTCTCAGCAACACAAACTCCTGGCCCTTCAGGTTTGGAGTTAGAAAAGATGTGGCGACTTGTTCTATAAAAATGGCAAGACACTCGCATTTCCCACCAAACACCGCTGCCTTACGGTCAGGCTCTTGAGCCAAAGGCTTTGGTTGTGGACACTAAAAGTTCTCCTGTCTAGGCGTGGGTGTTTTGGTAGCATTTCATGCAGCCAGGATTTACACATTAACAAATAATCTCATACCACCTCGGCCGTCATGTGGTGACATCGGTCGAATCGCCATACTTGCTGCCCATAGAAGCGCGGGTAAGCGATGACAGATTGCTGCTGATATCTTTCTCCATTCCCTTACTTTTTATTCCCCTCCCCCCAACCCGTTCATAACGTTTCCATTGTACGTTCATCCATTAGGACTGACGACGCCTCTCGTCTTTTGTCGCTCTTGGCCATAAGATATGCGCATCATTTGGCGCTGACGGCCTTAGTCATTACGAAATAAATCTTCAGGCCTCGAAACCCGGTCAGTCTGGGCACACTGAAGCAAGTATGACAAAAAGCTGTCCTTATTTTCACACTGTGCTCAATTGGCCTTGATGAATGTCGCGTTTCAGAAGCAAGAATTCAAAATGGAAACTCAATACCTAAGCTAACTCCCTCATCATTCGCCAACGCTTTAGACTTCGGGCTTCTTGGTATCCCCGGGCCGCTGTGGCAGGATGTTCACAGGTAGCTGCCATCCTGATTCACCGGGAGGAAGATTTCTTGCTTGACTAGATACCTGCTGATAGTCGCCTCTGTGCGTTTCCTCTGGCAAAGTCCATGAAGGAGTCTGACAAGCGGGAAATTGATCGTTATCTGTTTCTTGTGTCTGCCTAAACTCCAACCGACTCTAGCTCTGACCCTACCAGTGAAAACCTTTATGACGCCTTGAATACGTTGTTAAAACGGTCTGAAAGCTCAAACATCGTTGTGATTGCAGGATATCTAAATGTACATGTGGGCAGACTTAGCGCATCTGAGATTCGTTTGGGCGGTCAACATGGATTGGATTCGGTAGGTGAGAAAAATGGTGAACGATTGTTTCAGCCGACTTTTATGCAGTACTAGAACTGAAATAATCGGATTAGTGTGGCCACATGGTGTCCTCCAAAAATGTGACAGCGGTGACACTGCTTCAGTCAAGTAAAAATATTTCCGCCGTTTCCGAACATAATTTACCCCGACGAGTTATCAGACTTCAGTTAAAACTCAACGTGCGCTCCGACCATGAGGTTAAGGGAATGGAAGAGGCCTGGAAGAGTGAAAGATTATTTCACTTGATGCCTGCGGCTAGTCCCAAGGAACCACCTGCAAGCGAAACGATCAAAGATCAGAGTGGCACGACAATGTTCAGTAAAGAAGACTGCCTGACTCTGGTTGTGATAAGATTCTTAGTGTCACCTGTCCTACCACGCCTTGTGGTGGCTCTGAAGCATTGACTCAAGAGTAGTGAGATTCGGGCCGTGCGTGGGTTGGGTTGTCCACACATTCACAGGCAATAGAACAACGCCATACATATAAAAGACCCACAATTCCAGTGCACCTGGATTTCCAAGGTACATTTAACTCCGTTGACCGGTTTGTTCTCCCCAACACGCCATCCTGGGAAAGAATGCCTTAGAGGTTTCTTAAGATAGCAGTTCCTTTGTACTCTCTAGCTTCCCGGAGTGAGATTATCCAAAGAACTCTCCAAAAGCGTCGGTGCACAAAGTGGTATCGGACACAGTATTGTGACTAACTAGAAGATAAGACAAAAGGTACGAAATCCTCAAGACTCTGGTGTTCAAGCAGCAAACAACGGACGAGAATCTTGTCGATTCGGAATTTGCAGACGACATCCATTTCGTCTTCGAAGAAAAGAACGCGCTGGCTTGTTTATTAACTGACCAAATTTAACCCGCACTTTGGCATGCGCCTTGCACCCACAAAAAGTAAAGTCATGCTTTAGGACATGTACAGCGTGATGAAACTTCAAATTTGCTGATTATACGAACATCTGCATTTTACCTTAGTATATTTAGAAATCTGGGGACAAAATGCACAAAAGACTGTTTCACTCGAAGTGAAAAATTGGCGTAGAATTTTACCCGAATCTTCATTGTTTATATGAGGCGTACTTATGTGCGAATTCAGCTAGAGGCTGGATCCACCAGAACCAAGTGGAAATCAACTTTAATGCTTATTTGATACTGCAACCATTAACGTATGTAGTAGTTAGGAGGTTTTTGCTTTGCTTTTTTCGTAACCTCATGCCATATGCAAAATAAAAAATGGGACCGCATTTGCATTGGTTGTTGGTCAGGTAGGGTTTTGACATTAAAAACACCTCGCTTTAGTCGTATTTGTGATAGCTTGAGTGAGCATCTCTCAAATTTGAAGGGGAGGCCCGGCGTTAATTTTTATATATTTGTGAGATCAGAGCAAAAGTTTTTGGAATGTTCCCTCGGTAACTCCATTTTGGAACTGATGCCTGATTCCGATCAACAATTTCATGATCCTCAATAATGCTATGATTCGTCTTCTTCCGAGGTTTTAAATGCAGCTACATTTACTTCTCCAATGTAGTCTTCTCGAGACAAGTTTACCAATTAGCTCAAACGGAGGACCGTTGCTTTCTGAAGTAAACTTGGTTCACTAATACCAATTAAAATGGGTCATTAGAACGGTTACACTGCAGATAGACCTGAACGTGCGGTCAGCTTTGGAATTCAACCACCAAAACACTATTGGCAAGCATAATTTCACAAACAGGAAGCAGCGCAACCATCTTGCGACCACAAGTGCAAGATGAGCTGAAGCAAAGGCAATGTAATCCTGGTTTTTTGAAATGCTTTCAGGCAGTGCATGAAAGTAAGCATACTGCCGAAAACATATTAGCCTTTGTATCACTGCATCACTATTTCGAACACCATAGTAATTCGAGTGGTGCTGACTTGCATTCGGATAAAAACGCATGGCTCCGGGTCAACAGATAAAGGCAGGCAAGGAGCTAGGTGATACCATCTCGGGAATCTCATGCGCAGCAGTCCGACATCCGATAGTTTTGAGAGGAAACCAGATGGCATCACGTGGCCTGTTCTTCAACATAATGACAATCACTTGTATAGACGTAGTACACTACTCATAAGGTTGCTCAAAACTCTTCGACAGCCCACGACCAGTTTCGCCCTTCTTGTGGCTCATCAGGTTTTTAAAAACCTCATAAACGAGAGATTCAGCTTGGTTCCAAGTGAGTCTCCCGCAAAACCAAATTGGTTTGCAAACGAGTGTATTTGGCTAATTTCGTGCACTTGGGGTTCAAGTAGTAGAATGAAACTCAGGGGATGCACCTATCTGATGAGCCCCAAGAAGGGCGAAACCGGTCGTGGGCTATCGAAGAGTTTTCAGCAACTTTATGAGTAGTGTATTACTTCTATACATGTATCGCGGTATGGCACGTCAAAATCTGGAAACTGGTAATTTTTGATCGCTCAACTCATGAAACACAAATTGAACCTTTTTCACGGTGATTTGGCTGTATTCTTTTTAAAGTAAGCTTTGAAGAGCATCAGCTGCGACAACATCGAAATTTGCTTTCAAATAGGACATGCATTAAGGCTTTGCATTCAAAATAAATTATAATCTTGTTATTCAGTGTGAGTAACTCAAACTTGCAGCGATCGTTTCGGAGCAATTAGATGAGCCTTTTAGGGGAATTAGTCTGGCGCCAGTTTCGGCCCTATGAACACTTTGACTGACGGATAAATATTAAAACGACGGCCGTTGTATCCGATAAATCTTGCTACAAGACTTGTACAATTGTAGATGAATCCTTAAATCACACAACCGAAAGTGGGATCCAGGTTATAACAGCGTGATTTCACGTAAGCTAGTTTCATCAGCTGCAAGGAACTCTTCCTGAAACAAGACCTGCAAACCCCAATGTCAGTTCCTAATCAGGTCCCCCCAAATTCATAAATACGACTCAATTTGTCCGAAATTCCCAGCCTAAAAGTTATCATGATGCTTATAGATGCGCCTAACTCCACTCAGCCTGGAATACCAACTGTACTTTCATAGACTTATATGACCAACAGATAACAGGTGAATCGTGTTGGCATGCAGGAAGGAGGTGAAAGGTGACCCGAAAACAAAACTTGAATATCTCCAGAGATTTAATCTTTACACCATACGGAAGGTGGTGTTCCACATGTGACAAGGTAATCTAAGGATGACCATCGAACAGCTTAAGGAAAGATAAGACAGTAAACAGAAGAGAGTAGAAGACGATTGCGAATTTCCACCACTATCTTCAGTGAATGCGATTTTGCATATTTATAACATCGACTAGCGAACTTACTAGACGGTCAGCTGTCGAAAAACCATGAGTTTTGTAGTTCCCTTCGAAATGAGGGTTCAATCATTGTAGAAAGACCAAAGGGTAGGGAAAGAATTACTGTTAACTCGGAATAAAACGCGTTTTCCGATGAAATTGTACCGTTTATTGTTATGGGTGTGTGAGTATAGCGAGATGTTTTCACTGGGTAACCAGGTGATTTTTAGGGGTAGCCACATCTTGCTCTGAGAAATGTCATAGGCCGCTAGCAGTGCGAAAGAACAAGTGGAGCTGTTCGAATACCTTTTTGTAACCCATAAATTAAATGCACTATAGGACAGTCAACATATATGCGTATAAGTAAAAGGCGCACGTGTCTATCCCATCTTGTCTATAAGTAACGAAACACTTGTCTAATGTCGCCAGCCAACTACCTAACCTCGGTCTGGTCTGAGCAGCCTCCATTGATCGCGCACATGCCCTGTTCAAGAACCACCTCTCATCAGCTGTTGAATAAACGGTACATTAGGCAGTTAATCTCTGTGCTCTATTCGGAACGGGGAAAACCATGATCGTCGGGTTAACGCAAGTGGCCAGCCTCTGACGAACCTGGAGAAGTGCGGTGCCGAGTATAACCTCGCGACAGCGACTGAAGAACAAGTAGATACTTGTTGCCTGCAGCCAATCTGTCTAAACACAATAGCACAATAGTCTGTTGGTTTGGTTAGGCCAGTCAATGTGGTTGCAAACGTTTCACCACTGATCAAGGTGACAATATCACTGCCTTGTTGTGCAACAAAACGGTCCGCTGGCATAGTGGTGTGAGCGTCCATTTATTGAAAGAGTTAATGTTGTCAGCTTCAAGCAAAAAGTTGAAAGTTTAGGCGCTACTCACCTACCAACCCCAATCGCGCGCCACATGAGTATTGCTCAAAATAATTTCTCGGTGCGGTGCGTTAGGATTTGTCAAGAAACTTTACAAATTTGGAGAAGTCAAGCTTTATTCTCAATGGTCCTTGGAGAGATCCGGATGATTGCTGAACCTCTGGGTCCTGGATTAGCCGCTTGCGTGAAGGCTAGAAACTGTTCACCAGAGAGACAGACGACCGATTCTGTTACATTCAAGCAGATAGATTTTTCGGGACTAATCAACCTTTCCTTAGAATACAAGTTTCATCGGCTTGGTTATTTTCAGATCCTCCAAAAAAATCCTGAAAAAATTGTGAATAATACTTGATGGCTATCACGTAGACAATGTTCTTGACAAGTATCAACGCCTGGGCCAAACTGGAAAATCGATCTGGCACGCTGGACTACATTATTTTCTGCTTTCTTCATTTGGGATTTAAACAGAAGGCTCCCAGAAGCCCATCTTCTATTCTGATGAAGGAGGAAAGTCAAGCCATAACGCATAATGGTGTAAAAGCCACAGTACTCGGGTTTACACTCGAAATCTCTAAAGTTAACGGAAGCAATGGGTAACAAGGACTAGAACGTGATTCATTTCAGGTGATACCGATGAACCGGTTTCTCGTGGGATGAGAAGCTCATTAGGTCAGAGGCGAAAGACCCGCAAGAACCACAGCTGGTTTGTAAATCAAACTTATAGAAATCGTTCGATCTAAACTAAGGGATTGTGAAGGATGACGTATGATTTGTCGTAGATGAGTAGATTCGTATCAACTTTTCGTGTTCCACACGATCAAACGGACACGGCAGAAACAGCTAGCGTAGCGAGTAAAATAACCAGGAAGAGGCTTACATAGAATGTCGTTTATAGATAAATCCTTGTTTTTTTCTGTATAGAAAGGCGCCAGAATCCGGCGAAACACGGAAAACAAACAACTGTTGGTGGAAGAATGTACTCTTTTATACGCGTTCAGCAAACGAGGAGGCATGAGGATCAAATCGGGTATGGAAATCAATAGTATTTTGTTGGTGGTCTCTCAAATGGTTCATATTCATAAAAGAAAATCTGGAACGGCCTGTGTAATATGACTGACGGCGTGCTAGACCCATAAGCATTTTATCCATACACATGCTATGCATAACTAGTGTTATTGAGTGATTTCAACGCTCGACCGATTTCTCGAAAACTTCCCACCTTTTTTCTCTACTCAGTCACGCCACAGCCACGTTGCGGAACTTGAAAGTTTTGAAATATGCAATAAGCTACCCATATTGAATTTGGCCCACTTAGCCTAAGTGCCCGTACCCTTCTCACTTCGTTTTTTATTACGCATATAATCCTTTCGGTCAGAAACAGATTCGGGTGCATTACTAATTAGGAACACGTGAAGTGATGGAACTGTTTTAAGCCAACTGCCAAGCTCGGTGAAGCAGTGAACAGCAACCGTATCAACTATCAATGAGCATATCCGAGCTACCAGTATTGCAGTGAACTTGTGCAAACAGACAGTTATGATTTTGTCAGCGAGAAGTCCCCAGATAGTAAAGGGATATCGCAAAGTTTTACTGATCTAAGTAAATAAGCTAGTCTAACGATATTTACTTACACAGCTTACAAAGTTATTTCATGACTTGAATTAGCCAAGCGCCGCTTTCAGTCACAGGAAATTAACACTCGGAGGAGTTGAAAGACGTTTCCCAAGATCACCCTTTTAGGTGGATTTCATCGGTACATAATCGTGAGGTCTTGGTTTGGGGAAATTTTCTTTCCATACTTACCTGACCACGGAGAAATACCGTCAGCCTATCATCTCCTAAAGCATCCATCGTGACTCGAAGAAATGTACATGGGTTCCTTTGTCTTCTGTGTAAATTGCTTCTTCCTTTGTAATTGCTGTTCGCTGACGACTGCAGACTATTGCGACCAGAGTACTTGACGAAAATATTGTGCATTGCTGTAAGCTGATCTGAAAGGAGCATACTAGCCGAGTCGGGAGATCTACCATTTCTTCAAAAACAATGGGTGTCACATGTCACCCCGAAAGCTTAGTGGGAATAAATTTATGATTTCGGCTGCAAATTCCCTCTTTCAAATTTGACTTTCTTCACCTGTGTTGAAGGTGAAATTGCATCCAGGAGTTTTCCAAGCGTTGTCCAATGAAGCATCCAGCATTCGCTCCATTTGTAGCACTGACAAGAGATAACCCGCTGCGAGCTGATGATTAGTTCGGAATTAATTGCATGCCCAACTTTTTTCAGTCTCGACATATAAACCCTTAAATAAATCGACAGAACACCCATTAAAATTGGATTTGGAAATTTTCAACACTAAAACCACTCCCAATCCTAAGGAAACCGAAACGAAAACCAGTTTCCTGCTCAAAATCTGTTACCGTTCAGCCGATGGTTTTGAAAAGAATCATTTCGAAGAAAACAGATCCAAATACCAGAACTTTTTCGAGTAAGTGAATTATTTAGGTCTGAACGCTTGTCACATTACGGATATTACGGATAGCCGTTTGGCACTTTTTTGCGATTGAACCATCTGTCAAGTTGTCTGGGCTTCGTACATATTGCAAAGCGTTGCCTGGAATCCAGACAATAAAATCGAGCATGAGGCAGATAACGTATGCAGAACGCTGTGAATAGTTTCTTGTTACAGAAAACCTCTCGCATTATCAACTAGTTTTGTTTTCTGTTAACAAAGTAGTGGTCCATTGTTGTACACGGGAACTTTTGCCTATATTGGGTTTGCCATGCAAGCTTAGAATTGAAATCGGTTGACAAGCGGTTGTCGTTATTTTACAGCTCTCCTCAAAAACGCCATCGTTCCACACACATTGACATAGCTCAAAATAGAAAGCCTCATTTCATATGAGGCTGTCCAATTTTTTGAAGGTTGTTCAAAAATCAAAATATGTCTAATAAGTGGATCTGGAGCCAAATGCAACTAATTTCCTACGTATAAAACCTTTCAGTCAACGACATGTCGAAGAAAAGATTGTAGCAAACCGAACAACTTTGATTACAGAAAATAAAACGCACACACAAGACAGCAGCACAGATTGATGTACAAGTAGTATTAACTCAATTATCAGCGACTTTTCTTCCTCAAAATGTGAGGAATTACCAGATTTGTTCTAAAATAACTAGAGCAAGACTGAAGCAACACAGCATGTTAAAACGAAACTTGTAACGCCGAGTGGATAGCTAATGTATCCATGCATGCTGTTGCATAGTGCTGCGCTGAATAGGAAAACCCACTGAAGATGTTGTTACAGGAAAAATAAATACATTTATTTGCAAGTCAAGTTAGTGTTATTGATTTACAGCTGAATCATAGCTAAATCTCTCATTTATGATATCCCAAATGTGCCGCACATGGACCGCCTTATGTTTCAGTTCGATATTCAAGATATTGAAGTAGGTTTTCTTATCATAGCACACCAATTGTAAGGTTGCCGAAAAACTTCCCGACAGCCCACCACCGGTTCCTTCCACCTTAGGATATATCAGATAAGCATACTCCCCGAACCTCCACCAACATTATTTTCTACGTAAACACAAGACAGTTCAACGTTCGTATAGAAAATAAGGCTGGTGAAAACTCGGGGCTACTCCCACCTGATCAGTCTCAAGAACAGCGAAGCAGTCAGTGGTCCATCGAAGAGTTTTCAGAAACCCAGTGTGTATTTTTATTTCAGGGTTTCCTTTGTAGGACAAAGAACGAATGGAAAACGGACAAGTTTCCGTCTGACACAACTTTGCGGTGGATCTGACATCACTATGGTCTACAGTGCCACACTGCTCGATTGCCGCTTGTGTGTTTCAAACACTGCACCCACGTTCGTGCAGCGGCTGACACTGATTCTAAGCCACCTTGTGACTCAGTGCTATGCCCACTAGACTGCTGCTCTCTAAACTGCCTCCGAATTTACTCACAACTCTTATTATCCAAAGAGGTGTGCGATATTATATGCGAAGACTGATGCGCATGCTTACTCAATATCTGTGTTACTCTCAAAACTGATTAATCGTTTGATGCCCACTGGCATTGTTAGGTGTGGCGTCACTACCATCGTTTTAACGTCGAAATCTGTCTTTCTCATTCGTCTGTCGCATACAGGTTGCTAAATTTCCTTTTCACTCTTTTGTAATTTATGGTCCACACAAAATTAAGTTTTAAATCATGCTTAGGCTAGAGGTAAAAAATGGGATATTCCGGATATTAAATGGGTCTGATTTTGGCATTCTGTAACAAGAGACCTCATATTCTTCAATTCTCTGCCCTTGCTCCTTTTAGCTGCATAAGTTCTAACCTTCTCCCGATTAACACCCTCGTGATACAGGACATAAAGGACGCATCTGTTCGCAGTTGCCTCCAATTTAAACTAAACTGCACCAAATTAAACTAAATTGAATTGTCAAAATAACCACTTGATGCAACCTCCTCTACAGGAAAAAGCCAGTGTAGAACAGTGGAACTGAGAAGAAGCAGAGAAAACAATCCGTGTTCCACAACAACAGCTACTCAACGAAATTCATTGCAAGTAGCTCCAAGAAAACAGACATTGAACTGCTGCAGCAACACCAACAATATGAATGTCTCCCTATATATCAGGAATATATTTCAACTCACAACAATTTCTATTACGGCCAAAATGTACCGTAGTAAACAACAAGGTAGTTGCTACATCGAGATATCACCGAAGAATGTACAGGAAACAATGTAGCTTACTGAAGTAGAGTGCAAGTTGTACAAAAAATGCCCACACAGATGGAGGAAAATAAAGCGGCTATCAGAAAACATGATCACCCATTAGCGCTGGTTTCCATACACGAATATTAATAAGGGCGCAAAGTGAATCTAGAATTTGTAAAGGTCTTGGCACCCGAAAATACCCGACAGGCAAGATGGTACGTAAATGTATGGCAATCGGCTAATTTCAGAATAAACTATACAACATGTTCGACTATTGGTAGCTCGGGTGAGTTTATTGACTGTTGATTTGTTCACCGATCTTGAACATCGGCTTGCAATTTTCCAGTTACCGAACTCGCCGAACAGATCAACCACCACCTGAACAACAGCCAATAGTCCAACCTCCGAAAATTAACCCAATCTTTGCACCGCTACAAAAAAGGACGTCAACACGATTGGACGGATCATATGAAAACATATCCCACAAGAGGACGGATCAAGTGGCAACCGTGACAACCAGGAAACCGACAGGACCAAGTTTACCGAGTGCAAGTCAGAGTGACCAAGCTGAACAGTCAGCTGGACAAATCAGCGAATCAGATGAGGCGACTGGCAAGGGAGACTGGAACGACCAAAGCTCGGATGGTCAGATGCACTGGCTAGCTTCGCTGTTGAACTGTTTCGACAGATCTTGGTGTTGTATTAAAATTTACATCATCCAGTAGGTCACCCTTCAATATTCTATAGGCCACGAGTGCCTTTCACAGTCATTCATTTACTAAAACGTGAATAGTCATCGACTAACCAGCATCAACAGTTGCCTCACTAGTGTTCTTAGTACCCGCCTGTTCTGTTTAGCAACAGGCTGAATCAGAACTTCTGTATCTTCGAATCGATAGTTTGATCGGCAGCTCAAGGAAACCGACTTCCACAAAATACCATGCCAGTGGCCATAGTTAGCTTTACGCAAAACATCGGTCAGGCACATTTCTACGCTAGACACTAAATTGTAGCTAAGAGAGCATCACAAAGGAGTACAAAGTGCCTTAAGTTTAATAATTAGGGTGGTGCAAGCACTGAGGCGCAAGTGTAACACAGGAAATGCCGGGGAATTCGTTATTCACAGTAGATTTTTACTGGAAAATAAATATGTCCAAAACTTTGGGGGTAATTTGAAACCATAGGATTATTTGAACTGGCTAAATTTTGTGCAAAGAAACGGCTGGTGACAACTTCTCAGTGCCGCTCATTTTGGTGGCAACTGGAGTCGAACTAGCGTACCAACCATAGAAAACTCTTGTTATTGTCGGTAACTCAGGTGTCATAGATGATTTGTCCGCTGAGTAGGGCATTTTTCGCAATCAGAGTGGGCCTTCGACGCGTTGTTAGGGGGGTGAAGTGGAGCGTACCGGTGGGCCAGTGGTTTCGCATAATATTGTGTTGCGTGTTAATATATGTGCTGCTAGCTGTGGCTGGCCTTCAGTCGGGCGATTCTGTTGGTCCGATCACTAGCGCCCACGCACCACCACTCAAAGCACAACTACTGACCCATCGCTACGTGCCAGCGCACTTTGCTTTAGCAAATTGAGTCTGCTTTCAAATCATTGAAATCCCAACCAAAATTCGCTAAACACGGTTATTCCCGGAATTTAAAAGCTTAAAAACACTAAAGCATGTGTTAACCGGTTCATCATTCATTCTTGAGTGTTCTAAAGATCAGTATCGAAATCTGGTGTCGTTTTTTTAAATGCGTTTTTCATGGGAATGACAGGGAAGAAAGCATTCGTATGGTTGGTCTTGCTCCTGGTCGCATTCTCTCTCTAGATCACCATAGTAGGGAAGGGGTATGAGATGGCTTAGTGGTTAGAGCGCGAATTTACTGACCCGAAGGTCCGTGGTTCGAACCTGACCTCTGCCTCTCGACTTCCCCTGTCTAGGCTTGGGCAACCTGACAGTATCTCAGCCCTCGCGCCTCCTTCTGGTGGCATGGCAGTTAGGCACCGAAGGGCTTCTATAGCTTAACGATCTCGTAGTACTGAAAGCCCAGGTAGTTTGAATTCTTCCTCTGTTTCATAAACCAACTTCGTCGGGAAAAAATATGACAGGCTGTGGTGACCCCGCGTAACACTATTCGCTTGCGAACGAGAATAAAATTCACCTAAATTTATGCCTGTGGACTAGCTAAATTGAGACCAGTCAGTCCTTTTCGCAAACAACAGTTGACCAAAACCTTCTAATGTGACAATTTGCCCTACCGGTTCCGTCGTGACCATCTTTCTAAAGAATTCAGCGTCGGCGCATAAATGTAAACAATTTTCGAGTTGGACGACATAGCCTGTGTTTAGAATGAAACCAAAATGTGCTACTGACATGAAATTAGCGATAATCGGTGAAGAATGTCCGGGAGAAAACAAAATGATGGGTATGTACTTTAGCTCCAAGACCGAATGTTTTCCCCCCAATGTTTACCTAGTTCCCAAGGGGAACAATAGACAACCTTGCGTGTTTATTCAGCCTTAAAGCGGGACATCCCCTTCGTTCATAACTCAGACACATTTGTTCGGTAAAAAAACCGGAGCACTTTAGTGAAGCGAGACTGTTTATTTAGTTGCAACCTGGTGGACTGGAACACAGCAAGACTCTATACTGCAAGCCTCAGAAAATACCTTAAGTGATACAATTCTACCGTCGTATTATCTTGGTTTATTATATTACTGCTTTAAACCACTCCGGTCCAACCAGATGGACCTCATGGATTCATCAAAAATGTGAACATTCTCTACACTTAACAAGGTTTCCTCTTAGATGGCGAAACATGCAAATATCTTGGGTAGACACAAGGAAATAACTCTCTTGGTCGGCGTGTATTTACCGAGATTTTTTTCTACCCCCTCATAGAGAATTGGATGTATGAGATAAATCACACAACCAAGCATTACGATTTGACCTAAAGTTCCTCTTCACCGTAAGAATGGACGCTGTAGTGGATAGGCACCTGTCCAAAAAATTAGAAATATCCTACTTGGGATTTTTTGTCATTTTTGAAACAAAAACATTTATAATCCCAGCAGTGCAGGAAACACTTTTCCTATCTGCTTTTACCAGAATTCTGTGAACATATTCCAAAGTCTTTCAATCGGGGATAAAAACAAGGAATCTATATACAGTCCGAGATTATTGAAGAACATTGGACGTCCTAATTTTTCGCTCTATAAGGGACAACTGAGAAGAACGGTTTAGGTAAACTTTGCCTACACCGGTAGTATCCATGCGTTAGTCTTCTCACTTCGGACCTTGGCTTAATGATAAAATATTCAGATATCGAAAGCTCATGAAACTTTTATAGGTTTCCGCGTAAACGTCCAGCAATTTGCTTGTTGTAGACAGATGATAGATTGGTACTGTCGGTGTGCACCATATTCCCTTTGGGTGGGGAAACGCTCGATGGCATTCAGACATCCGAACCTAATGTATTTTTTTACAATTGCCTTCCGTACGGGCAAAAACATAAAATGTGTTAAGGGTCTGGGTGCGGACCGCTAGAGTAAGAAGGGCATGGTTCAGAGAAAAGCAGTTATTCCTTTTCATCCACTGTGCAAGAAAACGTTTAAAAATTATAGCATTTCAACATCAACTGAGTGAATTAGAACTCCAAGTGCAGCAAGGATGTCTTAGTGATTAGAAATGGTAAAGAAGAGAGGAGGAATAATCACGTCCTAATCAGGAAAATCAGTCGCGCTGTTGTTAAGCCTGGTCTGTTGATTGAAATTCTGAATAGATCAACAGACGTGGCCTACTAATCAATGCAAACTTTGTCGGTAATTCGATGGCTTCGGCATAGCTAGCCTGTATGAAGTGTCTGACTGGTTATGCGTCAGTGGCTAAGTCACTGGATCCTTTAATTCCGATGAAGGTTTGCAGCACGTATATGTACTTACGAAAACAAACAACCGATAATCAACTGTTTATCGCAACCCGGGCAATTAGACGGAGGCTTGGCATGCATGCTTAGTGTATCCGCTTTGTCCAGCGCAAGTGCACGCTTCCCACTGATACGTATGTGACTAGAAATCGGCAGGATATCGATCCAGTAATTAAACGATTTGTTTTATTTTGCTTTACAAGGTATGCCTCATCGTTCGGCTTACCAGGCACTGATTGCGAAGCTTAAGCAATATTCTCCAGGTTGACCAGTGCAGCTGTTTCTGGGCCCAAGGCTTTCCCTACTCCCATGCAGGTGTGTACCACGCTTGGAAAGAAAGTAGGTGCACCTCATCTCAGCGGCTTGTCTCATCTGACGGGGACCAATCAACAGACCATGCGAAACAGCAGCTCGATTGGTTTTGCTGCTTTGGACGTGAATGTCCACCTCCTCTCTAAATTGCCTCTACGCTGCAGTTGAAGTCAGTTGAATCCATCTGAATCTCTTGTCTACGGTTCAGTTCATTCCGTTGGTTTGCTAATTTCATCGGGTTCTTTTGGAAAACAGGTACTTCTTACGGAAGTTGAAAGTTTTTGTAACTATAGAGCACTCATATAGATATTATGCATATCTTTTCCAAAACCAGCTGGGTACTCAAATATGAATAACGTCTGATGCCAAGAATTTGTTCATGTGGACTGGTAGGTCTGATGACAAGTACGGAGCAGGACGTGCAATTTGAAATTCAGAACCAAGGCCAGAGCAGTGCTCTGCTCACAGTCGACTAATTTATTTCAACCAACAGAAGATGCTCACTAGCCAGAGAAACTGGACGCATTTGGGACTATTCCTAAACACACTGCAAAGGGCTTTGGTGGGGATTAGCTATCATATTCTATTGCCCGCTGTCAAATGAAAGGAAGTCAGAAAGTTATGCACCATTATAGGCCGACATTCTAATGGTTGTATACCACACACACTTTGGTGGATCTCCAAACAACAAACGAATTCAGTCATACGTAAACAATTATTCTTCGTGGCTTTTCCCTATGGTACCTATGGTACGATTTCTCTCCACAGGGTAACTGTCTCCCACGTGATTTTGGTCTGTCATCTTGCAAGCAATGTCGTGGTTGGTCCGATCGGTGTGGTAGTGCGACACAAACCATATTGCACGTGCAAATGGTTTGGACTTGAATTTGAACGTATGTAGGCAAATGAACGAGATTGATCGAAGCAAAAGAATTTGCACTATTCTCTGCTGAGGTATTGCCTAATCCTACTTTGTTAAAACTATCTGAAAATAAATAGACGTTACACACTACTTAAGAGGTTGCTGTAAACTATTCGACAGCTCGGGACAGCTTTCGCAAGAGGGATTCACGAACGATGCAGCTGGGTTTCAGGTGAGTCTCCTATGAAAACCAAATTGGTATGCAAATGAGTGTATTTGTCGCATTCGGTCTTCTGCATCCAAAAGCCACAAGTGCGGACATGGCCCCGACGGAAATTCCGCAAGAATCGAAGCGGCAACTGCCCACCCTTAGCCACGTGGAACATGACGGTCTGATTTTGTTTTGTTGCTTTCAAGTTGTTCTCAATGTGTAACTATGGGTACAGTTGCATTCCTGATTTTGTGCTAGTTAACTTGGACAGATCAAGCAGAGAATTTTCGAAAGTAGTATTTTTGGTTTATGATCAGGTGGCAGTTGATCTGTTCGCCGAAGTCGGTGAACCGATCAGCTGCCACCTGATCACCAGCCAGTTAACCCTTCTGAGCTACCAATATTCATACCAAATGCCAAAATGGTATTTTGTCAAGGCCGATTTGGAGGTGTGAACTGTATCCGGAATAGTAATATGCAGCTGTTGATTAGCTACACATAAAATCAGTAAAAGTGAAAGCCCCACCGTGAATTCACCGACATTTTGCCTTCAGCGAACTTGAGCTGCCTTCTGTGATACCACTAAGCTTCGTAAAGCATCCAGTATTTGAGTAAATTTGTTACTAAGGCCTACTGTGAATGGTCAGCGCGCCATAAACATCCTAGCCAATGCGAAATTCCACCGGAAAGTTCAGTTCTAACCTCCCAGCTTATTAGTTGCAAACGGAAATCGGTAGCCTTAAAAGTTTACAGACAAATATTACACAAGTTGTCGAGTTTGTTATTTCTGACGTAAATGCTTCCGGCCATCTTGCCGATCAATTCGCCCAAGTTTTGTCTAATCGACCCATCGTGAGTTGGGACACAACGAAATAGCAAACACTTGACTCTCCAGTCTAATACACGTCGCCCGTTGCAGGAAATGCTTATCATACTGTATGCAATGATCGGCTGAAAAGTTGGGTAGCTTGCCACTCGCTCTGTTTCTACGTGTTTGCGAACGACCTGAATCGGGCTGCTACTCTTCAGTGATCACCTACTTAATGCCGTCACTACGACAGGATTTGGGTGCTTTTGATGGGTTTCTCTAGTCAGCTTTGAGGTGCATATTTCGAAAGTAGCAAAACGTCTCTAGCGTATCTTTGTTGAAATTCACAGCAAGAGTTTCAGCGTGCATAGTCAAATTGCGGGTGTTTTTGTTACTTTGTCTCACTCTTGGCTATTCTTTCCCCGTGTATTTTTCGTTCCTGTAACGTTTTAGTTTATTTGAGGAAAAAACCATTCCATTCTTGCAGGGTAAGTGCTATGTTCCGACTTCTGAAAATTCTCCGTTTAAGCCGACGAAGGTCACTGCTAGCGCAACAACAGTATTGTCGTTATTTTCAATTGTAACATTGATATATTGTGTGATCTAGGCAAAACTCCGTTACAAAAGGTTTGTATAGCTGGTCAGTTTGGCTTTTTCACAAGGATATTCCACTTTTAAAACTTCTTACTTCTTCCTTCTTCCTACAGACATGTGATATATTCCTTCCTCCGATGGTCCATTATAACATCACCATTTATGCTTGATGTATGACCCGATCATCTACTGATGCCGCTACACGGCTGATGATGGAACAAGATCACTTCCAGTAGACATACATTTGTCTCCCTTTGGTGTCCAATCTTTGGCATAGTAATGCTGGTATTGTGAGTAAAAATAGAAGCGTCTTTTCACGCCTTTACTCCCGTGAATACGATGTGTAAGATGAGGTAAGAAGCAGGTAGGTGATTTGAAAACGGTCATAAGTATCAAACTGGGTGGTCAAAATGCTACACCACAGCCTGACCAACCAAGACACCAGAAATGGAGTGAAACGGTTTCCTATACTTCGTTTCCAGGGATATATCAAGGGGCAGAATAGAGAAGCAAGTTTTTATGACCGAACATACGGTCTTTTGAAAGAAAACGATTGTCATCCAAAGAGTTTCTGTGACCATCTACCAAATCTCTACTTTCAAGAGGACAGTGATTCTTCACCGGAAGTCACCTGGTTATTAGAAAACGGAACATGTGTGGAATCAGAGTTCTATTCATTTGAGAAATTGGAAGACATTTAGTGTTTGTGCTCACAAGGTTGCCTGACATTCCATACCGAACTACCCGCCAACAGTCGTCTCGTTCGAAGCTAGGGATGCCAAGGTTTGCAGACCCGTGTCCAAAGAATGCAAATAAATATTGGTGTTCCGCTATGTTACGCGGATGACAACACTAAAGTCGCTGGTGCATATTCGACTTCGTTTCGTCAGAATGGTGCATACATATACACGGGGAAAAAACATCAAAGTTCGCAGAAATGATCGGGAAGTATGATGACTGGTCAGTTTCGTTCTATCCATGTAAAATTTTCTTAACTCACTTGTCTGACCTTTGCGACCATATCTTGTGAATTTTCTCGTGCCTGAGCTCTCTTTATGCTTTATCTGTTGCCAATAAGAGGTTCCTTGCCACTCGTAAGTTTTGTTACAACGGGATCTCGCAAATGATGCTTTCTTCTGTTCATGTTTTTTTAGAAAATTTCGGTATTCCTACATGACCAAGACGTATTTAATATTATTCACGTAAATTCATCGTTCGGATTCTGCAGAAGATCGTCGACAGGCTTATGAAAAATCATCATCTGAACTGTCTTCCAGGATACTGGCTTTTATTCGTCACAAAAAAGCACAATTGTATATAAAAATACCTGCATGTTTTTTTTCAGATCTCTGTTATCAAACCGGCAGATTTTTGGCTGTACATGAAGTAGCCATCGATTGACAGTACACAGGACGACAGAAGAACACACAATCACTCGTCTTTGCTGGACAACCTTCCCTCACTTTCAGCTTTGTCCTGATTGGCTTACCTCAATTTGTCTAACATGGTTCATCATCATGATGGGATTGGAATGAGTCCCACGGTATTTGCAAATCAAAAAAAAAGCGAAGCTTGAATGATTGGTTTTCATTCGAAAATTGACTCGGCCGGTTGCGTAGAGCCACCACCAAAATGTTGAGTCAAAATACTTCATACAGAGTTGGAGAAAAAAGGGAAGAAAAGCGAGGAGATTTTACTTATTCCAGGTAGACAAATGCAATGCCGCTCTTCGGGGTGCTGAAGACCTAGTTGTTCCTTCGAACCTGGAATTTTTTCTGCAGTTGGTTGTGTTTTTTTTTTGCATACGGAAGCAGCCATCAACCTCACAGCTATTTTAAACGGCTGGCTTTGTGTCGCGCAAGGATGGTTAGGTGAAATTTACTTATAAAAATGCGTCACAAATAGACTTACAACATCAATTATTATAGAAAATTGAATCATCACTGATTAATAATTGTGTCGGAGTGCTCAAAACTGTTGCGTAGCAAAAAAGTCATGAATATTACTGGCGATCGAGTTGTTTGCTGAGCTTTGAAGTTCACGTGTAAACCTGAGATGGCGAAGGAGTCGGAAGATGATGTGGACATGGTTAATAACACCACAGACGCTCTTTGTTTGCCACTGAAAAGTACTCCTGTATTACAAATATTAGACGCCGGAAACGTGTGAGCACGTGAGCTATGTTCACCGTACACAATTTACAGACCATGCAAGCAATTTTACGGCATGTCGAACTGCTACGGTGTGCAAAGTCTGAGTGGATAAGTTGCGTATGCTTGAACATGCATATATACAATATATAATAGAATGTATATATTCAGTCTAAATTCGTGACCATTTTGCTGCTCTGGAGGGTATATAAATTTTTCTACTCAGTACGACGCTAAAAATAGGCCTTGTTGTAACCAGATTTTAATTGTCAGAAAATATCTGACTCCTAATGAACAGCTAAACTGTTTCACTAACCAACACCCGTGAAGAGAAACTTTATAACTGTCAGGCAGACGGCTCATAATTAACAAGTGTCTCTTGAAAAGTTGCGGTGAATATCCGATTGTATGTTTATTAGGCAAAGGTTTAGCATTAGTAGTTTGCGATATGTGTTCGGCACTTTACAGTTGAAGTTTTTATTAGACTAGACGAACCTGATCAGTCATGCCAGTCGTTAGAAGATACCACACTCATTTCCGTTTGCTTTTAAGGCCTCTCCATAGCGAGAGAAATCTTCGGTATTAACAATAATGACAGTTCAAGTACTGAGTAATTGGTACCGTGTTCTTCCGAGAAAGTCGCTCAAATTCATTTTTCTTGCGAGAGTGGAATGAAAGCTGTCTTGCACGAATGCCTCCTTGGAACAAGGGAATTCCTACTATACTCACCACCGTCCCACTCCAAGGACAATAGTAAAATGTCAGCACGTTATACAATACAGTGTATTATGGTATACCGACAGATCCGGAGATGTTCGTATGCCCGCAACACAGGCTAGGTAAACCGTGTACCGTCACTTACCTTTGACTACTGACTGCCATTTCAGTAATCAAAACCCATGGCCGGGATGAGTCTACTTTAGGCTTTCAGCTGGCCACAAGTTCCGTTGCATTGATTGTGTTATAGTGTGTGTAGATGTGACTGTTCAAACCGTGTTCTAAGAAAGAATGCATCCACAAGAAGGGTGAGACTCCCCGGTCCCGGTGGAACAACTTCTAAGTAGGGTATGGCTTTATCATGTTAAGTTGTAGATTTGATGAGCTCAGTGGGGGAAGGTTGCGTATTCTGAGCTGTGGATGTCACTTAGCGGTCTCGATGCAACGAAATAGTGTAGGCTGCTTTGGAGGCTTCAAATAGTTATCACTGGCGACATCAGATACTAGTGACCAAATCAGCCGTTCTGGGAAGAAGCTTCTCATCGGCTCTCTTAACATGGTTGCACCCATAAAACGAGCACCACACTTCCAACCTCTTTGAAATTCATGATCAATAAATTTTTCTATGCGTATTAAACACATTGACCGAAAGTGCGCGCAGGCTTGACGGTTTCCTGCTGAAGTAACCAAAACAGCTCTCTCTGACGTCTGTGGAAAAAGCAAACCTGATCGCTCCGTGGATCGATTTGAGTCTATAGGAATCTAAATTTGTCAGGCAGACTAGTACAATCAGGTAGTACCATTATACAAGAAAGTCCGATAGCAAACGGCCAGACAAACAATTATCCGACACAAAATGAAAGATGATGGTTCACATAATACAAAAAGTGAATGGCAGAGATGTTTCTGAAAGCTTTTGGAGCCTATAAGTCGTCGTACACAGAATGAGTCACCTAGCAGGAGCTCATCATAATCAACTAGATCGATGAACGCGCGTTTTGTCTTCTGGAAGATGCCATTTTAAATAGGTGGTTTTTGGATATTTTAAGCCCTAATTTTGGTATTCACGCGGCAGCTTTAGAAGTGGAATTAAAAAGTTTGCATGGCACATCCCTCTATCTTGTATTCTATCCTAGGAAGTTAATGAGTAGTTACTCTAGTTTTTACCACACCAATCACTGGGCGCAGTAGATCTTTCGTCATTTTACTTGTCCAGATCTGTCGGTGACTTTGCTATATTCTTTTGTAAATTAAAGCACTGACTACAATTACGGTGAAAAAGAAAGTCAACTCATGGTACGCATCAACCATTTGGTCATCTACTTTGGGTCTAAAAGTTCTGAGAGTCTACGGGGTCCATCCTATTTGTAATCGTGTGTTCCATCCCAGTTTTCAGTCATTTCCCGAAATTCCATACCTGCTTTATGGCACCTTAGAAATTCAAGTAGTGGAGTGGCGTACATCCCCTCGGAACAAGTCCATTGGAGCCGAATTCAGGTAGACGCTGGGAGTTTCTTAACCTAACACGATGGTAAGCAGATGTTGATGGTAGACGTACACTCCTCACGTAAGTGCAGGCACACCCTGTGATAGGAACTGATTGCATTGCGCCGCATGAATTTCGGTCACTTCTACTTGGATACGCCCTGCACGGGTTTATGAAACTGATGCCAAGTGATACAGATTCAGGCAAT
>SJOL01007305.1:256194-282508 GCA_004794785.1 Opisthorchis felineus
CTATTAATGTCCAACACCCTGATGCGAAGCATTCTACCCTATTCTATGTCGGTAACATAGTGAACTTTTGGGAATTTTCTGGTACACTCATATCAGATATGTTCCAACGTGGTTGGAGAGAAATATCGACAGGTTACATACCATTAGCACACTAAACTGAAAACAAAATTGTGCTCAGTTGGCGGTCAATTTCCTTGCCGAGCTTGGTAATTTCGTTTTCAATCGAGGCGACCTCACGCGAGTGCTGTTGTGACGCAGTCAGCTGATAGTTGGTGGTTGTGCGCCGAGTAACGATGTGCGCGAGTTTATATACGTGCTTCTGGAGAGGCTGAAGTTCGGTTATGATTAGCTGTCCCGATGAGCAATCTCATTGGTTGGACTTTCACTCGTGTTCCGATTGGCCAAAGTTCAATTGGCATTTAACCCTAAACTCTTGTACCCTGTGAGCTTGCTGAAATGGTGCTACGGTTGATCCTGTCGTCTGATCAATTTGCCTGATGACCGGTCGCGTTTGCGTCCTCCGTTTTAGTTCGCAGTTTCGCTTGCATAGGTGCATAGATTGGGTCCATTCCAACGAGCCCGTTCATTGCGAAGTAGCTTGCTTCCAGAAATTCCATTGTGTTTGGTACCTCCAAAAGCCAGAAACTTTTCGTCTTCCGTATTGAAATGAAACTTCGGCCAATCAGAACGCAAGTGAGAACGCCTGTTCCTACAAACTTAGCTGGAATAATTTCGTGCTGACAGAAAGACGGTTGCTTTAAGTTGTCGATTTCTCAGTCGACATTTGATATTCCCGTGGCACATGTTAATTTAGTACGTTAGTGAAGAACACAATCCACAAAAGAACACCACACAGTTCATCATATCAAGTCGCAGAGATACATGATAGGTCCCGGATTTCATGATTTCAGAGAATGCTTCAGAAGCAAAGAGACGGGCATCACCGTTCTGCTTAGTAACTTATACCCATATTACCACTTCGAAACTCACCATATCGTTCGGAAGAACTGACAATTTGGTCAGTATGGTTAAAGAAGGCACGGAACGACAACTTGGCCTGCGCGTAGTTTGTCGTGCTACATTACCAGAACCAGTACTATACCGAAATACACATGGATACTTGTCAACACCTACATGGAATGAGAAGCACGCCAGTGAGTTGTGCGTTGCACATAAGAAGCCCAATCCACTGTCCAACCTAATATACGTCAACTGGGTCCTTGCGTGACGAACGTTTCCAGCTGTAAGGACACAGCACTCTTTGCTCTTTGGGGCATCAAGAGCGACACCACAAAAAGAAATCACCATACACGGTGAATATGCATAGATTATGAGGGTACAGACAATCCGTATGAGCTCGAGAGAGTTAACTGACGGGTGGTCACAAAATCCGTGACCACAAACAAGCCAAGGATTATAGTCTGGCTACGGGTTCTAGCGTAACCGATCCCAGAGAAAAACGTTCTCCGGATGTTTCCGTAACAATCGTTGAGAACAAATTCTGATACAATACAATAAAGAGGAAGGTGTGCTGGATCCCAGGGAACACGGATCACTGAACGACTCAAAGCAGTGTACACACGTATATTTACAAACACGTCTTCCTAGGGAAAATTTGAATGGCCTCGTGGTCGGAAAGGTGTGGCCAATTGCGCTGAACACGGAAGGAACAGCCTCTTATGAATGAAAGAAAACTGTTGCCCAAGAGGGCTGAAAAGAAATGTGAAAGACGCAACAAGTCGATGCTAGATGTAAAGTCCACTGCGAGCACACTGAAAATTAACGGAAACTGATACGAAAAATGAGTGTCAATCAAGAGACAGGAGGGGTAGTATGGTGGAGGGGGAATGTAGGGACAACAAAAACAATCAGGATTGCGAACAGGTTGCGGACTGCGAAAATCTGCAATCAATCGTGAAGACAAAAAATAGAATCATACAAAGTCGACAAAGACTAGATTTGCTTGAGTTGCGGAATCACATGCAAAAGAATTTCAGAAAAAAAATGCGTATATACAACGAAAAGCGCGGGATAAGCCAGATACACAAACGGATTGGTGTATTGGCCGGAATGTGATCCTATAAAATTAGGACTGAGAGAAAACAGGCGTAAATGAGCCTGAGCAAGCGAAAAGGGTGATAAGTGAGTGAATTCCGATGAACCTAAAAAATGTCCGTGCACACTTATGGGTACACTATTGCTGCGTTCTCGAATTCTCTCCCGCCATGTTTCTAATACGAACGACAGACTCTTGATCGTCTTGCGAGCCCCATCTAGCCCGGTCAACAGTTGTTACTGCTTCCGGTACAATTTGCTGCGAGAAAATCGGGTCTGTATACTGCACCGAACTCGAACGACCACGTAGTTCAAGTGTAGGCGGACTTCCGAGTTCAGGCAAACTCGGATATGGCTGGCTCGGTGGAAATTGATAGCCTCCACCTGATCTGTCAGTGAACTGGTCAATGATTCGTTTCGGGTGTCTGGTCCATTTGATCATGGTCTCGGAGGACCGATATAGGAAAAACAATTTCGCTACTAGTTGCTCCTCTAATCGTAGCAGTTTGTTTTCCCGTACAAGATAGATTTCGTTACATAAATTCAAGATTCGGTCCACATGGGGAAGCTCCTCCAATCGAATAACATAGGATATATTTGTGTACACTGTCCGGAACAGACGATTGACCAAGAATAAGTAAGCACCGTACATACCAAGTATGCTGAAAAAATAGACGAAAAAAAGAGTTATTCAGAACAATTAAGCAACTGGAAAGCTCATCATATCCTAGACGCAACACACTACTCGTGAGGTTGAGTAGTGTGTTGCGTCTACACAATGTATTGTAATATCCGGAATATCGTCACAAATGAAACATTGGGCGGCTTTTGTATCACATATTCAGTCTAAGAATTTCCTAAACAAGGTATTCAGCTGGTATTCAGTTAAGTCTCCCGCTAAAATCAAATTAGTTTGCAAATGAGTGTATTTCGCGGAACGCATCGATTGCTCACTTTACGACACAACGACTAAAGACGGCTTAACTGTATGCGAGGGGATAACATCAGAGATGACCAAGAGATCATGGTCAAATGTGATCAGAAGCTATGGAAATACACTCATTTGCAAACAAATTTGGTTTTGCGAGAGACTCACCTGGAACCCAGCTGAATCTCTCGTTTGTGATGTTTCCAGGTCAGAAGCTAGTTATTACAGAAGTCTAAGTAGTAAACCCAAAGAGGCAGATTGTGGGAATAGGAACAATGCTGGATTGGATTACAAAAAGATTGGTGATGTTGGCATTTGCTGTTAGACAGCGAGCACAGAACCCCTTCCGTACAACGTACCAAGCCCGCAGACGAACCGGTAATGCTACTAGTAGAGATACCTCGAGGAGAAATTTTCACATTTCACAAAAAGAATCAAAAACAGTGCAACTAACGTGAGTACAGGTGACGAAAGAAAGCAGAGGAAAGGTGAAGACTGCTGGGAATAATAATGCGAGATAATTTTGACACTTCAAAATCAATCGACAAGTACACTTACCCGTAAGTGAAGAACCATTTTCCAAAAAGACTATCCGAGACACGTTCATTGAAGGTCATTATGGAGAGAGCATCAGCCCAGGAATCACCTAAGGTAGGAAACCGGAGCTTTTCGAAACAGGCATCGGATGAAGTGATTGCGCGCTCCTTAAGTTCCCACCACGACTGATTCTTCGCCGGATCTCGATGTATGACAAAGCTGACATTAATGTACGTGTTTTCCCGGCCGAGTGTTGCATATGCGGGGCGAAGACGGTCGCGTTTAAGCACCAGATAACGTGGCATAACTGCATTCAACGTCACCGGAGATGAACTAAGCACGCGCGAGGATAGTTTTACCTGAGTGTTGTTAGCTGCCGAACCCACTGCGGTTGTGTTCAGCACATCATATAATTCGATTTTTTCCAAGGGTTGAAGTTTCCGGCTGAAAATGTCCTCAACTGAAATCTGACTCGTTTGAATTTCCTTGGTTTTTCTGCAAATCAAGGGAGCAGTAAATGCAATTCAGGTTCCAAAAGTATACAGTTTAAAAGCATATCCGGTAATCGCCTAGAAAAGATGGGATTACCACTTCCGAATTGGGTAAAAACATGAATCCGAAAACCCAAATGCCCCAGACAACAGGAGTGTCAATAAGCCTCCTCTTGAAAGTTTTTCAATGCCTAGCTTTCTGGGTGACACATAACGGCGTCATCAAAAGCAGTCAAAAAGTAAGTGCCAGATAGATCCACCAGAGTTTAGGGCCTGGTGTCAAGAAACGGAGGTCTCTGTGTTGAATAAACACTAGTCTTCAACGCAAAAGGGGATTCGAAAAATGGTCCCAAATACGCGAGGAAATCGATTAAACTCTTATTCCATTTTGTGGACGTTTGAGATAGTCCTAGGCAGGTAATGGCCTAAGACAAGTGTGATTTAATCATCCTAACGGCGTACACCGCTCCATGTAAAGACGGTATATCAGGCGTACGAAACGGTACTGTCTTGCGCAGGTTATAGAGGCAAGACATAAAAAAGTCAAAAAAGTAGTGAAAGGGTAATTTTTGACCTTAGGACACATCAGTAGCGCGTCATCAGTTTTTATTTCACTACAAATTACTAATGATAATAAACACCGACAACTGGGGTCCTTACACAGCTTGCTCCTTTCTTATGTTCGTTCCACGAGGAGACAAGCAAAATTGATGAACTGATCGAATCTTTAAGGTCAAAACCAACCAGGTGAGAAGCGCTAAAAGCATCCAGATGCACAGCTTTCTGGAGATCTGAAGAAACTATGTAAATGTTGTATGAAACGATGTGCTGCAATAACCTACCGTCTACACTGCATGTGAGAGTGCAAAAGCAAGTCCGAAGATGCGTCCGATAATTTCTTAACGAGTGTGTCGTAAGAAGGTGGAGTGATTGCCCAAATATTCCCAGAGAAACCATCGATGGTGATGTACCGCAAATCGTCCACCTCAAAGTTGTTCAAAAATCCAACAGTTTGCTGAAGAACATAAATGAGAATAAGAAAAAAGCGATGCCGTATGAATTGCAGGATTGAACCGGGCTTAATGACTATAGGTGAGCCAATTCCAGTACTACTAGGCTGTGTGTCATGACATCAAAATCAGCAGCTATAGCGAGGACTTGGACTGCTGCATCGCTAGAATCGGTAAAACACGTTTCGCTTTTTTTCACGCTTGACATCGCGCAGTTAGCAGGTTTACAACCCGGCTACGCTTCAACCAGAATACGGTTGTGAAGTCTAATTGTTGTGTTCGGCATACAAAAAGATTTCTTTGCCTTTGATTATCTGGGCATCCGAAGAGTTTCACATGTATCAATGGAACATGGGACTAGCAACGCTTAAGTTGGATGAATGCTTTTTGCCAACTAACTCCTTGTCTGGCTGGTGACTTGATTCAGCACAACAAAATATGATGAATGTGTTACGTCTCGGGTACGACAGTTGATGGGATAGATTTCGATTAGACGTCGCAAACTGGGCAACGCATGACCTAGAGACAAAGTATGCTAGGCAAAAAAAAACCCAGCGAAGTCTCAAATGTCCTACTGAGCGACGTTAATTTGTAGGTCTGCACAAAAGTCACCTCACCTCATGTTTGCAAATGTTTTTAGATGTAGAATGTATTCAGAGTGTGAGGGGACAAATCTGGAGGTCAAACTCTTTTTCTGAAATCCGGGTATCGCTTATTTTGGTCCTTCCCGCAGAGAAAGATTGGAACGTAACTCTCAAGAGAAATAAGGGTCTGCTGTAATCCCTCTTTACTGGCTTATTCGCTCAGTTTCGATGGCGAGCCCCTCTTCATCCTACACTACTCGCTGCCCACATCATTGTACATGTGCACACGGGCTGGGTGGCACACGCTGCCATCCAAGGAAGTACAACCTATAGGAGCCTTGAGTGGTTTATAATTCCAAATTTTCCCCTTCCCGACCTCTGCGAAATTCGTAGGCCCATGCCACTGTGAAACACTGTTGTCCGGTCTGGAGCGATGCCCCATTTTAACTCTCAAAGCCTATTCAACGAACAGTTATGGACCTCATTGATCCCCTGCTTTGACTGATAATCTGCAAAACGTCTCTCACTGTCGGGATGTAGCCTCCTTCACAGTGGTAGTTGATCAGTTGGCTGCTGATCATTTCAACAAGCAAACGTTTCGACACCATTTCAGTAGACATCATCAGTGAGCGGTTGATATTATCAACAGTGGTAATGCCTCCTCGAATGGTTAGGAAACGTCTGCAGGTCGATTTCCACGATCTGTGAACAGAGAAACTGCCCATGGGTGCAGCAAATGAGCTACCAATATTTCAGCACATGTCTCCACATTGTTTTATCTACCACGGTGAATGTCATTTGAACACGCTTCTTCCGTCCCAATCCAACAACCGTTCATTCAAAACGACGTGCTTATGTCCTGTAGCCACTCCTGTTGCCGAACAAAACTTTTTTCTCCCTCAGTTTCCCGAGAAATATCCACCATTGAGATTTGTCTCAATTTGTTTCAACTTGTATGGTTTTTAAGACCATGGCTAGCATTCATCTGTTCACACCTCTATGGTTCTCTACAGGTGCGCTTTATTCACACGTTACCGACTTCGTACACACTAGGGGCATTTTTGATATTTCACTGGTCGCTTCATGCTTTTAACCAATTCGGTATTCACCATACACACAAGGGCTGTGGGTTGGATCTCCCGTTCCCCCTTTAATCACTCTTGTGCGTATTAGGAAAACCTTTGTCGAAATGAACCGAAGGGACACCACAAAGACTATCTCAGCTTTCAGTTGAACAGACATCGAAGATTTCTTATTCGATGTGACATACTACACGCAAGGTCTGCGTCTACTATGAGCTCTGGTGGGTTGTGGACTAGTTATGATGAATATTATAAACAGTTTGTTATAACAGCGGCAATGAATACGTTTTCCCATCTGTTACTTGAGGCACATTTCACACTGCTGTGACCGCTGGGAAAATATGCAATAGGCTCCCGTAACACTTACAGACAAATTGAATGCTCCAATCTACGCTTCAGCTAAGTGATACTATCTCAATGTTTGTGATTCCAATCGCTGGTGTGACAACCATGTACCGAATGGACATCAACTGAAAATAGGTCAGTTCGGCATAGTTTCAACAACACTATCAGTAGACAGCGTCTCGTTTACACAGCAGCACTCAGCTCTTGCAGCCATGAACCACCCCCAGCCAACATAAAACATGGCCACTTCAAAATAATAGGAACTAGCATGATGAAACGGTCGGGTACCAAGTAAGACGATTTTATTATAATTTTTCACATATGCCTCAATGATGTATGTGAATCTGTAACGTCTAGCTGCTGAGGTGTATTACTGGCGGTGATCACAGCCTGGCACAGTTGGATATTTCTAACGTTGATATTCGGTCAAGCGGCAGGAAGCACTCAATTGTTGACCTCATTTGTCAAGGTTCCGAAAAACCAGACAGTAACATTGACATTACTACAAGCGATGATAGTTTGCCAGTTAGTTCACCTTGTTTCGCAGTGATCTTCGAAACAAGGAAAATAGGATTTTGAAGCACAAATGTAGCATCAAGGCGCACAAATATGTGTTTATTCATTCTCGCTTTACCAAACAATTAAAAAATGTGGGTCGGCAGGACTGTGCCACTTGTGATGGGGGCATCCAGTGTTCAGAAGGTTCTCACAAGGGAAGATAACCCCTATTTTGAGGGAAGACTAATAGGTAAACGGACTGGAATCATTCACAAGCATGATGGATTCATTAAAAAACAGTTGCATCCCAGACAGCAAATAAATTGCAGCTACCGATTCGAATCATCTATGGCGTGATCTTGATCCCCATACGTAAAACTCGGCTCTCCGATGTCCTGGCCTCGGTCTAATTTCACTAAGCCCCACATTTATGTGTGCATTCAATGAAGCCAATCAATTCTCTAGGCAAACCATATTTCTCGCGTTGGAACCACGGAAATGCCGAACGGTTCTAAAATCTAGGGTGAAGGCCCCATTTGTTCAGCGCCCACTGCGAGGCTAATCTTTCATTGTAAACCTATGGCTCGAAAGCAGTTCATTTCAACGGACAGTTCATTATAGCGACGTTCCATCGTACTAGCAGTTTAGTATACAAACGCGCACATGCACAACACAGTTGACTTAAACAGTGTCCAGTCAATGAACCATGATGGGAATTCTGGGAGCTAGCAAAAAATAAATCAGCGATACCAGGAGGGCCCATACCAAATCCTTTTCATGACATCGGGTAAAACTGTCCAAGTCTTGCTGCCGGATCTTGAGGATGTTCCCTTCGCGTGAAGTGAACTCGAAAACAGGCTGAAAAGGAACACAACAGAAATTATTACTAATCAGTAACCTGACATCAAACGAATGTATCTTATTGTTCTGAGGTCTTTGTGACGTAAACGTTTCCCGAAGTCATGACATAATATAAAAACAACCTCCTTAGGAAGACAACCCAACACTAGTTCACTCCATCACTTTACCCTTGGATAGTATTGTACTTCTGTTGTTTGCTGGCTACAGTAATGTATTCGGCAGCGTGCATAATTACGGCAGCCTTTCACTGCTGCAGGAATTGAAAATAGCCGAAGCCAAGCCAACTGAAGACCACTTCGCAAACCACACAATACTCACAAGTGCGAGCGGCCGCTTCAATTCCCCACCGCGAACCAACAGCGATATTCCTCAATGCCACCCCTTTTATTCTCTTTGTATGCAAATTTCATGACTATTACTGAGCTTCTCATTCACTGCAAATACACTGATGACGAGCAAACGATTGCATTTATTCTGTACCTGGAGCAAATCTGCAGCCTTAAACAGCACCAAATGAAGCTGTTAGCAGGTGGCGTGAGCACTCTATTACTCTCCACGATCTGAAATACTAAGACGCTACCTACTGCCCCATTTCCGGTCAACGTTACGATGACCGACCCAGCAACCAACAATCCTATCTTGCTCAAGAGAACTTTAACTGTGCATTATTTGAACGTGGCCTAATCAAGTAACCCTAGTTAGTGTTTGTATTCCCCGCACTAGACTAATTGTTTCGCTGCCATCTTCCGGGACTTGTGGAGAACAAATTGCTCTTTGTCAGGATCCTCACAACTAAAAATCCTATCATACGAGATCGGGCGTCACGTGGCGCCATTAGTTAGGTCGCTCTACTAGCCACCAGCAGCAGGGAGGGAGAGTGAAAACAGACATCCCCACATTTTCACGTATTCCTTTCCCCGACCCGACTACGATTGTGGACAGACGTTGTGTTCATAGAGGCAATGAATCGTATATGTACTTCTAGGTTAGAAGGACTGACCGCGGCAGATGACTGACCCGTTTGTATTTGCTTCAAGAACCGTTGTATGATGGGACGAGGTGGATGAAGGACTTCATGGACCAGAAATAGATCCAACAACAACAACAAACATTCTTGTACACTCAAGTACTTGGCGAACTATATGCAATTTCTACCGAATAGTATGGGGGTTACAAAAACCAAACTTACAGGAAATCCTCCAATAGATAAACTGAACGTGCACAAAACCGGAGGGTTAAAGACAAAAGTGGCACCGATGAATGAAGACAGAGCCAAGGGTATCCATAAACAGGCGAAGAAGAAAGCCAGTATCAGTCCGCCGACAAGAGCTTTTTTTCCAGCTGGCCGGTTGACACCCCGGGGTGTAGGATAAGCAATTTCGGACCGGCGCCAACATTTGTGTACAAATATTTTTGCATAGACATCCTCCAGTTCCATCCAGTGGTATAGGGACAGCGTGCTGTTGGTCCACATCCAATCCATAATATTCCTCAATTCGTAAAGGAACGGTACGATCAGGTAGCTGAAACACAGGTGGAGAAGTAACCTAGCATGATTTCTGAGATGAGTGAGGCTAGCGAAAAGACATTAGTATTACAGATCATGATGGGTATGTAGGAAGTGTCATCTTGAATGCTCTAAGCATTCCTCAGGGAATGGTCAAATTGCAGTTGGCGTTAGCATTTTCACTGAAGATAACAAGAACATACTCGTTGGTGCTTGACATATATGAAAAGCAATGAAGTCAAGATATGCTTGAGGTGGCTGGTGGACATAACTCGTCTATTGTTGGCAGTGAAATCATTCCGAACACCTCAAACACCAACAGAAAAGTCCATTCGTACACATGTGGTCCTTCAGAACTAAATCGAACTCCGCTGGACTGACAGAACTATGATAAATCCAGCGGGAAATCTCGCCTGCGTAGGTGAAAAAGAGCTGTTACCGAATTTATTCTGATGTCCAAAGCGTTATGAACTGCGAATATAAAAGTGAAGCATACCCAGTTTGACCGAGATAAGGTATAGCACCGAGACGGATGAGGCAGAACGTAAATCGTCTTTTAAGAATCCATTGGCTACACCACATTGTTCAGTTGTGGTGTCCCTCAGAGGACAACTAATAGACTCATTCAATTCAGCCTGTCTTGATGACGACGAGGGCAAAATAGCAGAGAGCCGCAAACTGAAAGAGGGAACGGCGAATTATTGTCGCTTGTGTTTGAACCGGACCTCATAACACCAATGGCTGGATACAAAAATAGCACAGACCAATTTCATTTGGCCTTCAGATGGCTGATTCCAGATTCCCAATCAAAGAGGCGAGATTAAACAACGCTATGGACTGCTCCTATGCATGGTTGCTACTTCAGTCGCTTAACTCTCTCGTATGGCTGGGCGGAGCGTGTCCTGTGATACTAACGAGTCTCCAAAATGCAAAATCAGTAAATCATTCTAAAGTATTTACTACGGAGTTCAGTCTTACTGATCCTACCGGAACCGGGCAATATACACGAGACCCAAATGATAAGACGTTGAGAAGCGGACATGATGGTCTGTGTTGTGACCCATCAATCCGCACGGATGACAACGCGGTCTCGTGAATGCATGCCAAGACGGTGACATAGGTGTAAGAAATTCAATTCCAGGAATGATTCGAGACCCAGGTAGACTCGTCAAACAACGTGAATCGTTCTTCCCCTCCTCGGAGAAACGCCTTTCAAGTGTGGAGCACAGGATAGACCGTGCAGCTGAGTAGGTAAAATAACTTCTTTCCGAAGGACAATTCAATCCAGAAGAAACAAGAGCGTTGTTATGGCTCCAAGTGGCCAAAGGCCAGGACAGAAGTAACCAAGAAGCCAGCGGCCTTTTCGATCAACAGTTAACCACGAGAAGTCTACTAAACCGTATCTTGTTGGCAGTTGGATTGTGGTTGACAACCTTGCACATTTAGTGTATCTGACCTGAAAGTGGAAATTTGATGTGAACATGTTCAGTCTACATAAAGTCAACATGTCACCCTGGTACACAAAAGCTTACCCTTTGAACAGAATAAGGTTGATGTAGTTGTACTTCTTTGTCAAAAAGTTTCCCAAAATCCGGAGCGGATAACCGCTACGGATCTGATAGGCGGACAGAGAGAAGTAGACACACTTGATGAGGTACAACAACTGCGGTGCGAAGCCTGCCGTGAAAGGTCTGTTGGGTGTAAAAGCGGATGACAGCAGTAAGGTAAATATGGCAGACAATAGTGAAAAGACTGACTGGACAATTGATTGGTCAATACATAGAGAGAAAGGGTCAACGCGAAGCGATAGGCGCTGCTCCTAAAATTCTATGGATTGAAAACCAACTGCAAGAAGGGTAACATATGATCCTAGTGGATACACTGCTGATATATGATTGCTTTAAAAAAGAACAATTCCCTCCTAAGTACTTATGCGTCTGTCGTTGGCAGTGATCAGCTACCATATGCAGCTGGTGTCTATGGACTTCAGTGCTAGACATGTTCAGAAAATACAAATGTCAACTATAAAAACCGGCTGAAGGCCAGGTATTAGCACAGACGGATTGGTGTGTCTGGGATACGGACGTGTACGGGCATTCAATGTCTAGAACATTCGCTTTAGCCTATATCATATACTGATAGCACAAGCAGGCAACGAACTTCCAGTTTTCCAGATGTGGATAGCAGTGAAGGGTGTTCTTACTAAACAACCTCTCTAAGAAGCGACCCATCAAGCACAAATGGTGGTATGCCACGAAGGTGCTCCCTAATGAGGAACTATTAAACGTGTCCTGATTTCCCCGAACGATGACGAAGAACGACATGAAATGTGTTCTTGTCCAGGCAGTGGACTTCCGAAAAGTAAAATAACCAAACAGTGACTTTCTGATGGACTAGAGCTAGAATGGATACATAGTCTCAGTTTTTACCCCCGACAGTCAGGTGAATTAAAAATGACCACCATCAACTTTTAAAGCAGATGCATACGATGATATGTGATGGACATCCATTAATTTCACACAACTATCGATATTGAACTTTACTGTGACAAGGTCATTGTATACAAATATAGAGTGGGGCTAGACAGTTTACAGATCTGATCGAGAGATGGTTCTAAGCTGTCGCTTACACATCAGGTAATGGGAGGGAAAGGGGTGGACGCTAGTGTTTCAATGTTGGGTCAAGAGTGATCACCTATGCTACGACAAAAGTGAAAAGCGGAGAACAGAATTATACGTACGATTTTGTAATGTGAGGCAGGATGAAGAATAGCCAACCGTGAATGAGCAGGACGTGAAGGATTTGGAAGATGAACTTTCCCAAAACTTGTTTACGAAGGAACAGTCCCCGGTCGATGATAATGAATATGAACTGGACCAACAGCATACATACGAACGGAAAAGGTACCTATAACAGAGAACGGTATCATCGATGACTATGGTGAAAATAACAACAACAAGCAAATGGAGAACACAATAGATTTTCGAATCTGTGGTCGAGCACGGGAGTACGAATAAAACTGGCATCCACATTAGCTTAACAGTGAACTAGACCACACATTGAACTAGCTATTCCAAAAGGAACTCACCCGGTTGGACCTGATAAATTCGAATGCATTATCTCCCATTCCGGTCTGAAAATCACCAAGAGGTAATAAGCATTGAAAGTGACAGTGAGTAGAGACCGGAGATGTATATAAACACTGAAAAGCAGCTTGGACGTAGCACGGATTCTAAACACAGGTGTTATACAACCAATATGCACTGCTGCTGAGGTGCGGACAGCTGAATATTACCTAGACTATTGTCACTAGTAAGTAGCGGACGGTACTCGATGATGGAAACTCGCTGATCAGAAACCGAACTTTTGGATTCGGCGCCAATATGTGGAGGAACAAAAAGCACTGACCACTGAAATCACTGATGGGAATAAGATCATGACTTTGGACCGCATGCGGTCCGGATAGCTAATGCACAGAGAACCAATCGGCTTGGTGTAACGAGCGCCTGATAGTAAGGACTTCTGACGAAAGGTTCACGATGTGCCAGTGAAAAACTGTGAAGAAGATTCTACGGTAATGCGGTTTGCTGCGACGTCGTTGTCATAGTTTGACACTGTACGAATGTCTTGGAGCAGTGCGCTTGGTTGCTCTGTAGACGAATTGATTAACCTTCCGATTTTTTTTTCCATTTTTGAGTGGGACGGTCTTCACGTCATGGCAGTTAAGTACAGGTCCTAACTACTGTGAAGCTGCTACCCGTGATTATGATGATGGTGAAACAAACCATTCAGTTTTCGTTATCCATAAAGTTAAAAAGAGATTCCGGTAGTAAGGAGAACTATGCAGAAACGGAATTCATCCTGAGACTTACACTGGGACCGAAAGAGACGTAGCCAAACATTATTATCCAAAAAGAGATGAATTCGCACAGGAACATGTAGATATATACATCAACCTTCTTGTTGAACTGCGGATCGGTCATTTTGTGATAAAAACGACGCAGCTTGGCAAACGGATTCCACGTATGGAGTGCGTCGCGTCGAGAGACAGTAAGCCGACCGGAAGTGACAGCGTCCACATTGTGACCTTCGACCATCTGACTTGCTGCAGATTCGGTTGACAGTCTGACAAAAGTGCAGGAAAAAATGGTACGTGGTACGCCCAAATGAAGAAGAACCGGATTATCAAACAAGCGTATGAAGGAGCGAACGAAGAGGCGGAAAACGTGGAATTCAATCCTGTTATTCCGGGACGTAGTCCTTCACATTCGGGCCTCGGCAAAACGTCAGCCTAGGGAAGCTGTGTAAGCGGTTTTGTACTCGAAATAACAAAATAGTAATGTTTCTAAGTAAGGTGATATAGCACCATGAGAATGTGTATAGGCCAACGAAACACACAGTATCTCCGTGCAGTCCAAGGATATGGTTTGCTCCTCTGTATGGAAACAGATTAACGTCTGTATGCCGTCACAAGAAAATTTCACGACTCACGGTCAGACGTGTTCTACCCAAAAATGGAAGTGGTGAAAAGGGACGTTGGAATTCAATGCCAGTTTATCACCAGAGGTGTTGCGAATCAGCTGTGCATAAGCATGATGGAGAGTACTGTCCTATCTAGTTCAGTTGGTAGAGAATCCGTTAAGAAAACAAGAGGGCGCTAGTTTCAGTCCTTCTTTAGGCGCCGCTTTTCGTTCAGGCTACGTGTACTTGGAACTCTACGTTCATGATCAACACAACCTGGCACACGCTGCTGATGATATGATGATATGAGTTCACGCAATAACAGGGGAATATGATATCTGTTCATGAATAACCACCGGTAACTAGATAGATTTCAATCCTTCATGCTGGTATCTGAGTCTTGGGGGATCGAGGTAGCATCAGCTGTTGTGCAGGTGCAGTTTTGTTCAGAGAGCACTTTTCCAGGAAGAACTTGTGACACGATAAGGGGAGCGGCAACAATTGAGTAGATAATTCATAGCAATTGATGACTAGGTATCAAACGTAGAACTCAAAGTGATCAGATATGCTGTGCAAACATAGCAGTTGGGTAAAACACGATACAGAGATACAACTGCTAAATGGAATCAGTTTTAAAGGAGGTTCTAAATCAGTCTAATGAAATGTTACACGTTTCCGATAAGCCAAAATAGATGGACTTACAATCGGAGGAAATCAGGACCAACTTGTTCACCGTTCTGCACTCTCTGTGAACAAAGAACAAAGTGCACACAAAATGCAAACAAAGCACTGTGAGCTCATTACTTTTCCAAGAATAACAGCAAGTCCCGCTTGAAAAAAAAATTTCAACATACAAAGCAGTAACCTAGCGAAAGACAGTCAAATATTGGCAAACTGGACTGAGGAATCCCGAACCGTGGGTGATGCACCGCACATTGTGCGTTTGTTATAAGAAGCGCCATCCAGAACAACCCAGGGTCTATACATAAAAATCAAAACGAACGAGGCCGTGAACTGAAATCACAGTGCCATGAAGCCACTAAGAAAGGCAGTTTTTGCCTGTCTTTGAAATCTTTGACAGACGTTTCCATCGGTCGACGGAGCAATCCTAGAGGACATCCGACGTCAAAAAAGGTGACCAGATTTTGCAAGTTCCGTCAACTGTACAAGCGGCAAAGTTAATGTGACTGAAAGCGGGGAAGAAGTAGTACGAAAGGAAATAGAATAGTGCCATGGTAGACAACTGCACGATTCAAATAAATATTTTCTAGAGACTGACCGTTAACCAAGGGAACACGCGATTGATCTCACTGTCTAGTGCACTTTGGAGCTCAGTACCTCATGTTTCCTTCGGGTGGCATGGTAGCTGAGAGCCGAATTGTTTCCATAGTTGAACCGTTTTTGTTTTTGTTTTCTTTTCTAGTGCACTTTGAATCCCATGCCGACTGTCTTCTAGTTCGCACGAAAATGGCCTATCAACGGCTATGCAGTTAAGCGCAACTGTGCTTGTTTCAGATAGACTGACGACATGCAGTACCGATAAGCAAGAACACATTCATATTCGTAGGGCGTAAATGTGCCACGCTGTAGCTCTCTGGCTAGAAAAACTAGGATACCTACCCTACATAGCGCTAGTGGGTGTGTACGATCGGTCTGAGCCGTTCTAAAACCGAAAGATTTGAGAAGTAACACTGTTTCACACTTACATGAAATCCGGCAAATCCACAGCGTCCATGATAAAGGGTGAGCATCACTAGTTCGAACAAAATGAGACAACAAAATAACAAAGCATTCCAAAGAATTGGCTAGTTTCCTGTGGGTTGGGCAGTGAACAGGACGCCCGGGCATACATTACTAACCTCAGCCACTTTATTCCGTTCAGCAACGAGTTGTAAATCTTGTACGAATTCCGTATGATCTCTCCATAACCCGTCATTTTTCAAAAAACCACGATGAAGGAAAAGACTGATTAATTGGACGAGGTCGAATATGGCATAGTGGCCGCTCTTTTCTACACCAAGCAACCGCGGGATCCATAGGGCTTCAGCCGAATCAGCGGGCTTTAGCGACGGGTCATTGAAAGTTATAAATCGGAACTGAAATATGTATTTTATCACAATGACGACCTAGCAATAGGAAGAGAACAGAGAAGACGTATGAGAAAAATAGGAGTTAATAACTAGGATGTACTATCGATAAATAAAACTAGCGAACAGAACGTTTCGAAGGCGAACGGTGACTTACTTCAGTGTAGGTGATAAGAAAGATCCAAAATGTTTTGGTGGGCCTTGGTACAGAAAGCATACCCCAGAGGAACACCACAAGAGGGTAAACCAGAGATAGGATATTGGAGCTGCGCATATGATTTACGACCAGTAACAAATAACAGAACCATTCGGAGTAGACAATTGCCATATTGCCAAGTGCAATCAGCAGGAGGAATGGACGAGAACGGGATTGTCGAAATGCCTTCTCACGTTGTTGATGGCGATCTAGGGCGTCCAGATGTTCAATAGACTGGCCTGGGACTAAAGCAGCACGGCAGCGATCGGAGATTTGAGGATCGAGGAATGGAACACCACCTGAAACGTGCTCCGGCGACTTCGAAACGACATTGAATACGGCCACTTCAATATCCAAGCTTTAGGAGAAAAAAGAAGCAGATATACTTGGCTCACTAGGAAGACTGCAGCAGTTTCCGTGGAGAAGAACCGAACGTCAACTAACGGAGACATACGGATAAAATTGATCTTCCGCAACAGATCGAATGATCGAATCAGGACGATGTTTGTGTATTAGCGAACGGTTTATCCTGACAGAAATCGAGGTGGGCTGGCCAGATGTTCTTTCGATCGGCACATCTTCAGGTGGAAAGGCGTCGACCAGTACATGATCTAGGCGTTCGTTAAAAAGCAGGTCATCGTATTCGGCTGTAGCTCTTGGCATTTTTAAACGTCTCGTAAAACATTTTGACAGGCCAGTTGAAATGGGAACGCAGCACTGGGTATCGATACCCCCATTCAGTTGGAGATCCCGCCGCAAACTTCGCAGAAAGTCAAGCAAACTACATACGGGGACATTAGGAAAAACGCCGTTCAACAGAGCAGTGCAGATCACGCAAGCAACAGTGAGCTGGATGAATTATTTTCAAAACTACGTCCCTCCAAGAGACTAACTGGCGGTTGCTCCCGGTGACCTGATAGAATCAGCCCAAAAAGCCCCCAACGTGCCCGATTTACATTTAACTGCAAAACAACCCATAGAATAAATGTGGACGCACCCTTGAATCACACAATAAAAGTTCATGCAACGTTTGAACTTTTAGTCTCGATATTTCCCATTGGAGGAGTTGGTCGACATGTGACCACCTGATATGAACTGCGTGATCGAAAGATGAGTGGTGCTGTGTGGTGTTTAAGTGCGGGCTGCTGACGACTTCCGGCAAAGATTAAACAGTTAAACAATGGTTATAGGCTTTTTGACAGAGATGGGCCTAACTTTCAGGACGAAAAGTCTATTGGAAGGTTGAATATTCTGCCCCAAGTGCCATACAAAGAGGTGAGATTTCACACAGAAATGAAACTTTGCAGAAGAATCCTGCTTGATTTTCCTGCTGTATGGGCTAAAAAACAACCCCGCTAGACCTATGATGATTGAGTTTCGATTATTCTGAAAAGCAAGGTGGCAACGGTTTTGACTGACCTCGCCTAGTTTGGAATCCGGACCATGTATGTCATTAGTTTACACGAACATGGAAGGAAAATCAGTCATTCTACTGTCGGACTACGTCCTACTACATGGACATAGCAAGGAGTAACACACTAACTATGATGTCCGTAAGCAATGTTGTTTGTGTGACTGAGTGATCTGGCCGGACGAAAAGCCCTAAAAAAGATGGACAGTGAATGACAAAGAGCATCTGACTAATTCCAAAAACCCCAAAAAACTGCGCAACAGCCCCTTTAACTGAGATTTGGCGAAAAATTAGGCATTTTTGTCTCTGGTAGCATTCAACGTTTGTGGTGAATTTCACGTCAAACAGGATAAAATAAAGGGATAGTACACACATACGTAGTAGATTTTTTCGAAAATGAAATGTATGATTCAGCAGCCATTTGGCAGTCATTCAAGACTAGGGCTATGGTCAGTCCACCACAGGAATAAAGATCACTCTCTGGAAGGACCACTACATACCCACACGTATACAATCATCCTCCCGAACAAGAAGCATCCACGGGAAACGACCCAACTGGTCTCCGCCTGGAAGCGGTTCCTCTTGGAGGAACACACCTCATCAACCACACAAGCAAACACCAGTTTATGTACCTCAAATAGTGACAAAAGCACAATTGTAAACGAAATCCAGTGCATTAAGGATGCGACCCTCCTTTATAACACCGAGTGTAATAAAACACCATAGTGAAGACCATCTGTATCGTCCACGGAAACCGTCAGCATGGAAAAGTCTGGAAACTCTCGTTTGGAAGCCAGCATTTTCGAAACGCCATCTACAAGGGCATTAGATGCTCCCGTTCTAATTTACTGCGTACTTTTATTACAGCTAACCTCGCTTTGTTGTCCGGGATCGCAGCTGTCCGAAGCTTTGTTGAGTCTAAACAACTATATTTTACGACAGATGATGGCACTGATGTGAACGACACAACAACATCAAGAAACAATCCGGTTAGAGGTTGTGCTATGACCATTTGCAGCTACTAAATTCACGGTTGTACGATTTTAGCTAGTCAGCTCTAGCGAGACAACCCTCAAAGAAGACCACTACCTACCCTGCCAAAAGCAATTCAGCACCAAAAGTCTGCCAAGAAGAAAACGCTTTGAACAACCATCCGAAGTGGTCTCCGGAAAGGGAGACAAAAGTGTACAATTTTAAAATCATGTCCTTTTACAGAAAACCACTTCTGAACGTTCTATGCTGGCGGTCCTTTTATGCCAGAAATTATACCGAACTTGTCTATAGACTCATCAAAGGTGATTATTTCGATAATTATTGTCTTGTAAAAGGGTTTGCCAACTGTGAAGTCCGTACAAGGTATGTTCGCGCACGCTTTGTCTACGTGGCTAATTTGAGTTGGTATAGATCAATCCATGTGCCCATGTAACCGTACGTAGGCATTTCAAGTTATCGGACGGGGCCGACGAGACCGATACAGCTGGGTTTTTGTTGCTGAGATTGGCAATCAGTGATACATAGTGCCATAATATCAGCTAGCACAGCCGATGAATGGTAATCAGTAGCTGTGATCCGAATAGACTGGATCAGAATCAATAGCTGTGACATCCTGTGCCTGCTGCAGTTCTCTAAAGAACTGGCTCCGGGATGCACAGAAAAAGGATTGCTTCGTTTTGGAAGACAGTGACAGTATATCAAATAACTGAATAACTTATTTGCGACTGCTAAAGCGGCGGATCTGGTGTGACCGAATTAGACGTACATGACGAAGGGGACCTTGTGAATAATTGTGACTTTGTATAGGATGCGCACTAGCAAAGAAACAATCCAGGTTTATTTCCCCTTCATAAAAATCAGTGTCCGAATACGGTGGCTTTTCTAAATACTTGACACAGCGCCAGTACTGAAAAACAGTAGAGAGGAAAAACCATTCGGTAAAGTGAAGTCCCCCACGATGATGTGTACTATCCCTAAACCGGATATTCGTCGAGCAAGAGCCAACTATAGTTGCCACCACATTGAACGGAAAATACCCCTGACGAGGAAACTCACGGTGATTGTTCCGGGTGTTGTGTATTGTTGATAACGTTCAACTTCACACATCGTTTCTCACGTTCAATCCTGCGTCGGATGTTTCGGTAATGCTTGGTAAGGCCGTTCAAAAGGTAGATGAGGCTATCAACCGAACTCAGTAGGAATAAATAGGTGACCAGACAAAATGCTTTGAATTTGCTCCAGCAACCTTCCTCTCCTGTAAGAAAGGTCAATTGGGAAACATTAGTGTTCCAGGGCGATCAGTGCCTGATGAAAAAGTCAGTTTATAGATTAAAACTCATCACAGGAAGCACTATGCTGAAAAGCCAAGAGGCACGGTACACGTGTTTCATCCTTAGAATCATCACCAGTTCGCAGTTTACGAACCAGCAACATCCTGGCTAGTAGTTTGAACACAACCATTCGACCACGAGCGCCTGATGAACAGTGTGATTAACTCGCATTTAGACAGGTTATAGCGCCGCTCATCATTCAACTACGGGATCCACACCAAGGCATATGCTTATGTACATTGTTACATGAGGCTCCCGGGACAAGTCCTGCAGTTGAAGTATCTTTTACCAACAAACGCCACTACTTGTTCATGTTACGGAGCCGTGACCCGTGGGGAGATCCATGTGCGATGACGCAGTTCACAAGAGACTAACACACTGGAACAGCCAAACAACAAGGGACGCAATGTGCGTGTAGTGAAACACAGCGAAACATCAGACAAGCAGAAAGGTAATGTGAAACCCATACAGGAAAATATAAGTGAACCGCGATAAGGTACTTACGCTGTTGCGCAGCAGGTGTATTTGAGTCGTCTCCCAGCTGATCTTCACTATCCGGATTGTCCAAACTCTTCGAAGAAGATCGCGTGAACGCAAGCATAGCAGGTTTACCAGCAGCGCGCTTTTCTTGCGCCCATCGAACTGGACCATATTTGGCCGACGACACATTATCTGGAGTGATGTTTAAGACTTCGGGAGCTTCGGAAATCTTTAACTTTGGCGACCCAACTTCGACTCGCCCTTTCGGTAGTTTGAAGCGACGCTGGCGCGAACTAGTTGGTTCGGCAGAACTAGAACTAGGGCGCATCGCCGGTTTGGTCGAAGCAGTAGCTGTCTGAACAGATTCCTTGGTGTTCGGTTTGGGAAGAAGGGATTGTTTAGCAGTGACATCCTCCGAAGAGCTAGCCAATCCCATTCCAAAATGGAATATCGACTCAGAATTGTCATCTTCGTCATCAACTGAAGCGAGTGAGCTCAACCGGGGGCGGGTTTTCAACCTGCGTGACAGCCACCCACGATTGCTTTGGTTTGATGTAGCTACTCCGCTCTGCTGTTCACCTTGAGTCGTATTGACAGGCTCTGACCTATGGGATAATAACCTGCCGTCTGGTGGTGCAGGGTAGCTAGGCTGGCTGAAGTGCTGCAAAGACACAGGTCTTGACTGGTTGGCAGAAGCTAACTTTGAGCTGTCAATCTGGAGAAACTGAGCTCCGTCCGAATGACTCTGAAGAACAATTGGACATCAAAAAACATGAAGCTCATGTGGCTGAGTAGGTGGTAGTTAGTAGGCTGCATGGGTCCAGATTTGGCAATACAAGCTGTATGCTCGTGAGAGTGAACCTCAGCAAATTGCCGCGAGAATATGGTCAACCAGGACGATGGACAACGAAATGGGCCTCTTTGAAGGGCGAAGACATACATCAATTTAAAGTGGAAAACTATCGCAGGGCACTAAGACCTCGAGATATTGGGCAGTATTAAGCAATAAAGCCGTTTAAAACAGAGATACAGGAAACCACCAGAGTCCACTGAGTTTAACGCACTCCAAAATGCCAAAGTATCAAATTTCAAAGGCAATAAATTTGTTATACCCACGGGGAAGGTCACTTGTCTAGTAGTGACGGCAACAATCTAATCAAAAGTTGGTAGTAACACCGAGTTACAAGTGTAAAAATATATAAAGACAACATAATACGCCATCCAGAGTCAAATAGAAAATGTTTTGAATAGTCACCAATCGTTGGTCAGTAGTACCAAGACCACTAAGGATCACTGCCCTTGCAACGACACACTGGGTGAAAACCATGGTTTCTGGTAGCCAACTAAGTATGACTCGCCATCACGTTATTATCGGTCCTGATGTGTGAGATACCTCCCGCTCCAAATAGCTCAGGGCATAATGCAAGAAACTGTCACCTAGATGTTTATGATTCGAATACCTCCCTACTTTCCGTTGCTTCTAATTACATTTGAAGGCAAATCGACACTCGTCGGGGTTTCTCCAGGTGGCATGCCAGTCATTTAACCGCTGAGCAATTTGATTTTTGTCATTTGTACTGTGGCGGACGAGTGGTAATTTCTAACAACTGACACAATCTCAATATGTTTATGCCGACAGAAGAGTGGACAATCGAGGAGTAATCGCTGTTCGCCAGATTTATGCCTAATGAATAAAACACTAAAGTGACGCCGGTGATTAGAGAGGGAGAGAGAGAGAGATCCCAAGAAATGTTTAACTGAAGTGGGACAGCCCAAACTTCCATTTTTAGTTATCACGCTTTGATACGAGCACAAACCGGCCATTTATAATCATCAAAGTTCCCGCGATTTCCTATATGGGCAAAAGATAAAGCTGTCCGATGGAAAGCTTCTCACTGAGATAGAGGCTATCATATTCGGAAGAATCTATAGAAGTTACCTTGGCATTGGTATTGGTATTTACGTTCCGTAGTTGTAACTTACAAGAGCAGCAGGAATATCACCAGTGGAGCCGTTATCAGCCTGATCCCGACTTCGTGTAATCGCCTGCGGATTAAGAAATGAACGCCGGTAATGTCGGACCACTGAGCATGCTCCAAATTCCATTGCTCGATTCAACAACTCTAATGGATTCAGACGCGAGCCAGACGATGCACCTGGGTTGGCATCATCATCATCCTCTTCATCTTCACCCTCGCCCTCACAACTATCCCAGTCTGCATCCTCTCCACGGTCGTCTTCATCGACGTTTTTGTGCGGGCTCTCAGAATCGCTGTCGTTAGAATCATTTTCAACGCTGGATGTTTGAACCAGTGTACGATCATCGAAACGAGTGTGCCCCGGTCCCAAAAGAGCAGGCGCTGACTCCAGTCTGTCAGAAATATCGTAAGTGCCGTGTTCGTTGCCCGATTGGAAGGACAATTTTCGCTCGGGTCTTCTTGGACAGGTACGCGGCTTGAGTCCAGACTCATAGGAAACTGGTCCAGGAAGACGATTCAACTGATTGGCCTGTGTGTGTTAAAAAACACAAAACAGGTTTTAGTTTGCGTTCGGAAATGATTGCCGCTCGAAGAAACCTAGTGCTGGCTGATATATTCATGGAAAAGCTTGAAGGACTTCCCACTTAATCTTTTGAGAAGTTATCTGCATAAACTGAAGAAAGTTCTCGAACAAGTGAAAATGTAAAGTCACCAGGGTAACTAATATGAACTTGAACTTCACAATGGAAGAAACTCCGGCCAGTCAACGTGTCCGTGCATCTGTATACTACATTCAACGAAGGGCCAATTTAAAAGTATTGCAAAAAAATGGTCAAAAGATTTCAGAATAGATTTTTCAAGTAGACCTCGGTATATCTAGGTACGCAACCTACATGAAAGACAGTCCACGTTTGACAAGTCAGAGGCATCGTACACCACAAAACGATTAGACCACTATACTAGAGCTACTGCACAAAACCTTTCATGCCTCATGGCATGAAAACAGCAATGCTCTCATGTCGTGTGAAAATCAATGGGCAATCAATATGACGAGTCACCGTTACTTCGGCACCTTTTGATGAAAAATACTCATACAGTTGCTCCAAAATAATGATGAGAGCTTCGCAGTTCAGTCACCATCCTGCTACTTTGCGTGTGCACAGATGCAACGAGACTTCCATGAGCAAGTCTAACAAAACGTTTACTAAACTCGTAGTCAGGACTTCTGAACTAAGTCATACAGTTGGAAAAAGTTTGAAACCGATTGAGAAGGGCTTGGCAAACAATCAATAGTTTTTAACTGGGCAACGTCTCGCTTTAGACAGATAAGACTTCATCAGGCCACGTGAGCTGGTCACCAAGTTGGCCAGGTTTTAAGGCAGAAGGAGAACCAATCAGTCGGACTTCTTCAGATTAGCACACTAGATCAGTGATGAATGTCAATTAAAGAGACTTATCGGTTAGTGCAGTTGCCTAAATCTTGCGGTTGATGGGTTGGCGGACTTTAAAATTATTTCTCATCGGGTTTGGTTCTTCCACTTCAAGGTGCTTCAATTAATTATTCACCTTCCATGCCACTGGTAATTTTCGTTGGTCTGTATGGGTTTGTGAGTGCTACGACGATTTAGTTGGGGAGAGGGTAGGTGGCTGAGATTAAGTGCAATTCAGATTGTATTGATGATTCCCCATTCTGATACCTGATCAAAGTCACACGTGCCAGCTCGGCTGAACCAAAACTATGCTCCATACGCTTGCCAGTTCTACGCCTTCTATTCTATTCACACTGCTCGGACAGCGGCCCAAATTGGAGTAAGGAACAAACTTCGGGGATTTAGGAGCCCAGCGAACAAACCAACGACCATCTACACTACCTGAGCTACCAATATTCGCCTCAATAGGTTAGAGTTTGTATGGGAGCAAATGGATCGCGTTAGAAGTGGCGTACGCACATGCTAGCCATCCACTGCATTGTGTCAACACGTAACCCGATCATGCAGCGCAGTTCTGCAGAACACTGAGACGCGGAGTTAACACACAATCAAAAATGACTCACTGCTCTGGACTGTAAACCGATCGGGCGCCTTTCAGAACGTGACGGACTCAAAAGATCTTCCGGCCGGGCTGAAGAACTTGTTCGGCTTGTGATGGGGGCCACTGCAGCCGAAGCTGATACAATTCGTCTGTGAGTTTGATGTGGCTTGCGTCGCGTAGCGGAATCAACAGAGGTCTTCGGTGTCCTTCGTGTGGTATCAGGTCGTTTGCTTGGTGTTCCGTCACGAACCTGATCGAAGAGTCGCATAGGCGATGTTCGTACAGTGCGCATAAGCTGAGTAACCGGCGCTTCAACATGTTGAGCAGGGGCGGGTCGAATAGCATTTGGATCAACAGCTAAATGCGAAATCCCTGGGAGTCCTAACTGCTTGCGCATGTATTCGGGATGCGAACGCAGCCGCCTATGGCCAACAGCACGCCCGGCGGCGTAAGACGTCCCGCTGACTTGACGATTTAGGTTCTGAGGCAAAATACTCGGATTCCATGGGCTGTAGAGGATTGAAAGCGTTTGACTTAGAGTTCAGTAATAACCAGTGTACAGTGCACATCAACCAGGAGGGAAAATCCCCACCAGAGAGAGCTGGAAAAGAAGTAGGAACAAACCTGGTTTCACTGTAAGGGTCCGTGTAGTTAGTCAATACTTCCATAGCCGATGGCTCGACATTGGGTAGAGCCCCAAACAATTGTTGTTGGTGCGGACCCAGAGGATGCATAGCGGAAAACGACAAACCATCCAGCACGGTGCCATCTGAATGAGCAGGACTAGTGGCGACCTCCGGTATGCCGTGGAATGTTGACGTACCGTGAACGCAACTAGCGGGACCAGACTGACTATGGTTATCCCTAAACAAGGGTACTTTCGAAGTAGTCTGAGAAGGCTCTGGAACAGAACCCTGTGTCTTGAGTGGTGGTTTCCTTTTCTTCCCTCCTTTTGCTGGTGCTGGACGGGGCATTTCATCGTCTTCTTCAGGATCTCCCTCAAACAGGTAATAATCGCCGGATCGAATCACTAGATTTGGACACACGAGAAAATATGAAATATGGCATAAAACATCAACCGGAATGGATCTACTCATCAGCTTTCCACTCTTCACAGTGAGACACTGATGAAATCAAGCTTATGAGTAAGTACAACAACTTTCTGAGTGTGAAAACGATTGGTACGCATGGTACGACGATGCGAGAATCCGGATTCCCGCTGAAAATATAAGCAGGCTCTGGTACCCACGGGAGATAATTCGAGATGGCGAAGAATTTCAATGAACTGAATAATTCATTTGAACGATACAAGGCCTGTTAAAAGAAGTTGTGATACGAAGACCAATAAAATAACAGAAACGCACCAAAACTCCGAGATCTCTGGTTTGTGAAAAGACTACCAAAAAGGTATTCGTCCTCTGGATTATTGAATATATAATATATATAT
>SJOL01007305.1:282676-336830 GCA_004794785.1 Opisthorchis felineus
TATATATATATATATATATAACCTGCCTTTGTCGGGCGAATGCAGCATGACTGCTTCTGTAAATATGGGAATGCTAGTCACCTGAAGGAATCACCTTCCGTCCTGTTGTAGGGGACTGTATGAATTTCCCCCAAGAAGGTCTGCGTAAACTATTGGCTGCGAACCTTTCGTCTCCCAGGCACCGTTGCATCTTAAGGAACCGCGTTTCAGCCAGTTTAGACGGCGGAATCATTGCAAGACCACCACGTCGAGGTAGGGGTTACTGGTCGGACACAAGTAAGACTTACCGGTGAATAACGTTATCGTTGAAAAAACGTTGAAAAGTACTATTTTCCAAGTCAGCATTATTGAGTAAGTTCTGCTAGTGAATCCGCATTGGTGACCTACTTATATAGTGTTCCGTGATGTTATCTGTATTTCGTCCAAGAACAGCCTGTCGTCTCTGGATAACTGCCAGTTTTTCCCGAATCTTCGCCAGCGATAACTCCTCTCTTGCGAGTTGCTCACTAATGTCTGTCATGAGCTTCCGGTTGATAAGGTACGCACCACTGAACGAGAAATGAGACAAAACGACAGGCCAGTGAATTGATAACCAACACGAAACACGTGGTGGCACGGTTTTTCTAAACAACATTTACAACTGGTTGTTGCCGATTTCCTAACCCCTCATCAAGGAAAAAAGCACAACCAGTCAATGAAACTAAAAAAAGTCGGACTGTAACGTAGTACAAGTCGAGCATGGATTGATCGAATAATAGAAATGCAACTGCTAAAAATAGAAACTGATAACCAAACAAACTCAAGAAAAGCGGACCACAACGCGACAAAAATATCGGACAGAAAAAAGGTCGTGGAAAAACCCATTAAAAATCAACTGAATGCGAGGAATATAGACCACGACGCAATACAGATCCAAACGGACCGACAGGATTGCGAGAAAGGTGAACTTCTACTGGCCAATCATATCATCTTTGAAAATTACACAGACGCAGCATGCAACGAGGAACTACCCACCCAATAGCGTCGATTGGTGACGAAACCTTTGCAAGCTAACTGACAAGCTTGGGAGACTGATTAACGACCACCTGATCAACAACCAGTAAACACGTCTAAATTAAGATTATCTGGATAAGTTTTCAATAGTTACAACTTACCGGGAAGCGAATTGACTCTGAACGTTAAGATCAAATACGACGTGACTGAAGCTTTGTGTCATGAAGACTTTGCGTTGGAACAGGATAAAAATGAAGCAGATCACATCCCAATGCAGTCCACTGGAAACCGTTTCACACTGCTTGTCATAAACTGACAAGGGGACGAATATAAAAGGAAAACAGTGAATTTAGGACTGCACGCTACCGTGATGAAATAGATAGCTACCAATCAGACCATTCAGAAGGGGTTAGAGGTCACGTAACGTACACAACGGCAGGGATACAGTAAGCATAGGTCGCCCTAGTGTCTGTTCTATCAGACAGATTAGGTGCCGTTATATGCAAATGGATGGTTATGTGCCACAGGACTTACGTTGACTGACAGTTAGCTACGGTGTATTACAGACGTTACCCCGCAGTTCTAATAAACCAATGAATATGGGTGACAAGAATCACCACGATTAAGTGGATCACAGTAATTGTAAAACACTAACGGAACAGGTTATGCACTCTTAGCCAGTAAACCACCTATATGGAGAGCGCAAGAGCAGCCAGAACTAACGAATCACCGTAAGTTACATCTTCAGAATAGTACCAATGAATACCAATGAATACACGCTAGATACACCGCCCGAGTATTGTGAAGAACGGGAATGTCCGTCAGTAATAGGCTCCAATTATTTTAAGGCAAAACAATCAATACCGATTCTTCTTCGAGGGCACAGTAGATAGATCTATTGTAAATTCATCTAATTTGCGTGGCCACTAACTGCATTAACTATAGGAAGCACTAAAAAAACAAGTGCAGAAGCGCGCAGGCAATACAGAGGATAGTTCCAGGCCGGTCCGAGGGAGAAGGTCGTATATCTGTATTACAAGAAGCTATAGAGTCTCAATAGGGCGCTTAGGTGGGAGGCCTACACGTCCAGAAACAGGGATTCGTAGAGTTTGGGATGGTGCAACATACGCGTGATACCAGTTCCGGCTGCTCTATCTTAGAGTGGGCAGTCTGATAGCGTTCTATATTTCGTTTGTCCTATGGATCGCAGCTAGGCGGGCAACACAGTTGTAGAGGGAATTCTCTCTAAGCATCAATGTATCGGCCTTTCAGGAGAGAAGAACTTCTTCCTGAGGGGTAGTCTCCGTACTTGATTGATTGCATGTTGCCACTCGATCAAACGCTTCACTATTTGCAGTAAAGCAGCGTTCCTGTATCATTGAGAAGTGTGCGTGGCGGACACACAAACACTGAAATGGATTATCAACACTTACAGTAGAACACAGTAAACCATCAGAGTGACTTTCAAACCAGCATTCTAAACGCAGACAACTCTAGCTTGGCCATCCACTCCCTCTGCACAATATGAAATACGTTAACCCACTCCATTCTTCAACCGAGATAGGGAGATTAGACTCATGTAAACAGCACTTAGGATAGTTCACCCAGTGTATAACACGATTAAAAGGAATAAATTCTGGTGACATACCCGGCGGCTCGAATCGTGACCAAGACATGGGATCCATACACTGGACACCGAAGAGCTGTATGAACCAACACTGATGAGACATGCGAGCCCAGTACACGCAACCGACGACTTGTAGGCTGCACTTGGCCAAAATCACACAAAAATTGTAGCCGATAATAACGTTCCAGCTACGAATAAGGAAAACAGGGAATATTCACCTACCAAGTTTGAAATTAGTTAAAATTACGTTTACACCGTTGAAACAAGAATCATCGACATGATCGATGACAGCAACACCGGCGGTTCGCCGCCGTCAAACCACTTAAACTAAGGCATAATGAACCAAACGACAGGATGGAAGGGAAGGAGCTAATTACTAGCCTACAACAAGGCATCGACATCCGCAAGCACTCACTCAGATACAAGGGAGCGCCAACCAAATAAACCCGTGTCATCGGTTTACAGCAATATGATGTACCGCTCACAGCTAAGCAGAGCCAGGCCTCATCCCGAAAGGCGGACAGCACCGACACCCATCGTAACTCCCTTCTTTGCATTTCGTCAAGCCTTGCGTGGCGTGGTAAACGACGCTCATCTCGTTATACGCAGCACAGGGTCGAGTTACCGAGGTGTGTTGTTGGGTGCGCCTCTGGAGGGGCGTACGAACGTCAGCACTAGATACCGGTCTTTTGCTGAAAATTCGCTGGTGCCAGGAACTGAGGAATATGGTTCTGAAGCGTCCATTACTAAAGACTCGAAGACGCAACTAATCCTCCATTCACACAGGCGAAACTTATCAAATCCATAAGTAAACCACCTCTAAGGTACCTTCAGCATTCGGTTTTGTGTTGTTTTTTAACGTCATAGGTGGCGAAAACTGGTAAATACAAAAAAATAAGGGCTGATATCCGATGAGGTATGATTTAAAAGTGGTTAATAAGAACATTTTAACCCAGGTTACCACTAGCGCCTCGGCGAGCCTTGAAGACTGTGAAGGATGAGTTACTGGAAAATTTGACCCATAAAAGTTGTCCATGTGTAAGTTCTGTGGGAAGAACAGAGAAGGACTACACAAACATCAAGACGATTTTATAATTTATGATTATCGAGAACATGAAAAGGTATAGACTCCGAAACAGAACGATCACTGCAACGTTGTGCTACTAAGCGCAAAGTCCAAACGAAAAAAATGAGATGAGTGCTTGAGAAACCAACCCACTGAGCAGACACTTTATTTGGCGCTCCGAAACGTGTTTCACGGTTTCGACCCAGAAGAAACAACTTTCCGACGGCCCTTGCAATGAATTTCCCAATGTACTGTAGTTGTATCAGTATGGATGACCAATCCGATAGAGGGAGGATAACGACAAGTCTTCAACAGAAGTACTGATCTCAACGGAGCGGAAAACAGGTTTAAACGCTGTGAATTACTGACCTGGTTAAATCACAGAAGTATCAGAGAATACGATGCACAGTACAAGAGATAGAAAACGATACCAGTGAGAAAATGAACCAGTGCTGAGTTAACTAACTTAGCATAGTTCGAGGCACCCAATTAGAGTGCAGTAGCTATGGAAGATGTGTTTTCTCTGATACAAAATACCGCATTGGCATGTGAACTGACAGAAAAACTTACGACTTGATCAGGCTGCTTCGTCTGCGCAGCATCACATTCTGGCCCATCCATAGGTAGATAAAACTGAGTATCATGTAGCCCAAACAGAATAGTGTGATCCAAGTGACGCCCGTCGCGAGGACAATGGCAAGGCTGACCCAGTAGGACCAATAAAAGATTAGATGACGCAGATAATCCAGATAGGATCTATATGTAAGGACAAAAAATAAACGTCACAAAAGTGTCGGAAAATTTAAAGGCTGAAAATTCACTGTAGAATCATGAGATGAAACATAGTCACAAGAAATAGGGAACTGACGCTGAACTGCGTAGGCGGGCGGCACCGTCAACATTGAGCTGAGTATTTCAACAACATCGAACACAGCTAGAAGGATTTAAACCTAGGCATGACAAGAGGAAAAGTAATCGTGATTTCTGTCGGTGCAGAGTCACGAAACCCTGCTAGCAGACGTTAGTAGAGCGTAAAAAACGACACAGACGCTACTTACTCTTTTGCGCTCACGAAATCCCGTTCTTCTTTACCTGGGACGTTGTTAATGAGCACCGGTTTGTTCGAACCACCGCCATACTCTTTCACACTAAAGCGTTTTTCGATTTTGAAAACCTGGTACTGCAGAGCCACGGCGACAAATTGGAAGAAATCAGCTGAGAACACGGAAGGAAACGGGACAACGAAGGGGAGTTAATTCAACAGATGTCATCCTGTTTTAACCGTGTAACAGTATGAGGGTGAAGCTTGAAACAGCTCGATGGTGTCAACTTGATGAAGAACCAGAAATCCTATAGGTTTACATGTGCTCCAAAATGAGTTTGAAGTCAAGTCATCGGCCAGACCAGTGAAAGCAGACAATTTTGAGCTAACGCCTTCTGATCACACCCTTAATCTGGTCTACACAGATTACCAGTGCCTAGCAAGTAAATGTCCAGTAAATAAACTGTCAAAGATCAATTCAATGCGGTGGTCCCTCCACTAACTTTGTTCTTAACAAGTAAGGACCTCCCTTAAAGAGAGGTCACACAAACTTCACCGTTGGATAGATCGGTAAGGTGCCAAACTCTCTCCAATGGGTCGGTCTTGGCCCTAGTACACCTCAACAGGGATCGAATCTTTCCGAAAGTCAGCAAACACAAAACACTGTTCGGCATGAAGCTGCAGAGCACCAGCATGGCCAAGTGCCAAGTTTAGCACTACTGATTCCTTGCGGTACGCATTGCTGATACTGCATAGTGAGTTTGACAAATGAACTTTCCGTAAAAGAGACGGCCCCGTGAAGTGGGTGGAGTAGGAAAAATAGTGGAATGTAAATGTGTGGAATGTAGTGTAGTGGAATGAAAGGAGCGTGAGCTCAACGGTGGTTTGTCCATTCACTCTGGGAAACGCTACCAATACCTGCACGTTTTGTAAGTTCAAACACTGTTCGGTTGTGCGGCTGAAAGTCCAACTGAGTAGATCGAGTCCTTGGGCAATGAAGTCATAAAAAATAACATGTTCCTATCCTCGAAAATGAAATAAAGGTCATTTAGCACAGTGAAAAAGATAAGAGGGAATAGTGCTCAGCTAACGCACTGCGGTTAACGGTCATAAATGTAAGGGTTACAATGTCAGCAAAAATTAACAAAATTACAGGATTTTTCAATTTTTCTTTCTTGGAAATACACTATGATATCGATTTAACTCAATTTCAACCCTCGACTGTGCATTTCATTGGTATACCAACATTCTCTTCAAGTGCAAAACGAGGTGACGGTTAACGCCCTCATTGCTGAACTGAGTTCGACTAAACGGGTGTGACAGTTCGCTAATATGCTAACGTCTGTTCACCGTGGAATTTATGTTTACAAATACTCTAGCGCACACACTAATTTTTGCGCAGGTCTGATTTCAGGGTCGCGGGAAAAGCCGCAGAGTACCTGCTTCAATGACTGAGATTCCGCGAACGGATTAGGCGATCAGCTCTTCAGAAGCATCCCATGGTTATTGCCTGTTGTGCGACATTTATATTTAGAACGGGAACAAGATCGAAGAAGATTAAACATCAACAAACAAAACTTTTAGAAAAACTGGATATTTGACCTTAGTTTCGTTCGGTTCTCGCGATTCCTCTAAATAAGGACCTTCCCCTCGAGGAGAACTACTTAGACCAGCTCCCACTGGTGATACTATAAGAACAAAGACCTTTTAAAAACGTATGCCCATTCGGCTATCTGTGACGATAATGCTTGCAGAAACCACCGATGTGTCGTCCCGGTAGTCCTCGAGATTAATTCGCAACCTCACTTGCGTGACTAAGACAAAAACTAGACGGAAGAAAGGGTCCAGTTTCCGGATCACAATCGCGTCGTCAAACTTAGAACCAACACCGCCACGGTTTCATGTTGAAAATGTTAGTAAAGCCATGCACTGAATGTGGTGCCTAGCCAGTGAAATGTAATGGGGGAATGTTTTGGTCTGGAAGTGGGGATGGCGGAGGAAAGCTGTGCATTAGGAGCAATAGTTCGGATGCATTAACATTAACAATTCGGCACGTGGCATGCCTATACATTTTACTGACAATAAACATTGACACCGCCCAACTCCGACTCCGACCCCGAAAAATCACCTGCCAAAAACTGTTTGCTGGTAACGGTCTTCATGACTCTCTACCCGGTCACTAACTGACGCCCTTAGCACAATTCCCCACTTCCAACACATTGGTGCGTGAAGAGTGCTCCTCGAAGATGCCAGCATCCGAAGAAAATGACTAAACTAGAACATCTGGAATGAGAGCAGCTCGCCCGCAGAATATGAGCTCTTGTGTCTCAAAGTCAGTGGCAGTATCCAAGTCGTTCATGGGACGTCGATAGTCGGGTGCTCAGAGCTTTTTGATGTCTTCTCGCGAATTCGAAGGTTTTGATGTGCTTAACAGTATGGGACGCATGAACCATTGCAAGGTCCAACCAGCCCCCATGAGACGTGAGTCACCGTTAGCTAACGCCACGTATTTAACTGGGCGAAATCCGTCCTGCCCTTCGCTAGTTGAGAGGCAATTTAATCTTTGGCCAGGCAACCGGGACCGACACACCTGCCCAAGAAAAGTTGACTGGTTTGCCCGCAAACATAAGGTTTCGTCCCACATAATGTTGCAGAAGCACTTTGAGCCTTACATCGTCATACTCGGAGGTACGTACCAATTGGGTGGAGAAAAACAGTCTAACCACAAACCTATTTTCAAAACCCATCTTAGACAACCCTAAAAGTCTGTCATCGTGACACCACTCGATTCTTTGTAGAATGCTCACTGTTTTTACATGTAATCTGACTATTGATGTTTCATACTTTGATACAGGATATACACTACCTGCATGGATTACGTAGATTGATGGCGTCGAGGAAAAATGCATCTAATTTGCTAGAGCTATCTAACGACATGCAACGGCCTTTAAAAGGCCGGAATGTTATAAAAATTAGAGGGCTTCAGTTGCCAGAGTGCATCGTACATCACCGAATTCAACAAGCATATTCCCCCCGCGTCCAGAGCGAGGACAAGAAAACTGCATGCCTGTGTTATATTCTGAGTAAGGATAAACTTGAACACGGTCTATTAGCTCAACTACTCTTTATCTGTCGACGAGTCAGATGATTATGGTGAACAGCTCAATATGGCTCGGAAACCACGTCGCGACCAGTTAGCTCATCCCACCTACGTATTCCGTTTGTTTTAAGGGTGACTAAAGCACCGGTTTACAATAAATTTACAGTGGTTCACTTACATATTCCCGGAGTAACCTTTGGAGGGGCCGGTCGAGATCGCTCCAATAGGGCGCAAAGGGTGTTGTCATCTGACCAATCATATAGAGTAGCCATCAATTGCTAAAAAGCGCGCTCACCATTCAGTAGTATAGAAGGATGATAGCACCTGATTCGAGCAGAGAGCGAATAAACACGGCGTGAAACTTGACAGGATGGACCGAAATGAATCATTCTCCGGGAGGGATACTTTAAATACAGACAGCGGTTGAGATTCTCCGCGAATTTGTGGGTCAACAGCGGTTGGTTCAGTGAGCCTCTGCACATACTGGATATAAATCACGCACACTTCGTGGTAACAGGTGAGACTTACATCCCATGTACCTGCATCCTGGAAGTACTTTAAAACTGTCATAGAAACCAATGGATATTGGAAAATACGTTGGTCGGAAGGAGCCAGGGGCTCCTGGTTGGTTTCTGTACCATGTGCGGAACAAAAACTACATTCTTTGGTAAACGGTAAAGCCTGCGGTTGAGCAATTGAAACGAAGTCGAGCGACATGCCAGCGACGTTCGATAAACATCCTAGTAAATGATCATGGGGACTATGATAGACTAGAGTTCGCAGGATGAACCGTGCATGTCCGAACTCCAACTGCCATCCTGGTTCATTCCAAATGAAACACTTGAGTATTGCAGTTTACGGACAGGCGGTGGAAGTTGACCCAACCAACCCCAAACACACGTGAATATAATGCTCAACACAAACCTGTTTAGCACTCACCAGTAAGCTTTTTCGCAGTGGGAGACCCGTACTGACCCGGAACAAACAGCCATTGGAGAAGATTGTTTATATCAACAGAGTCAGTCAGCCACGGATAATCTAAAAACAGGAGGAACGTAAAAAGTTGCCAGTGGGAAAGTAAATGAAGGTAGATGAACGGACAGTATTATCAAGAAAAATAAACGACATGATTGCCTTACTCCAACAGATTCCTGGAGGAAACCCAACACACCCTGCGTATTGAACCGGGATAAGTGCGGCGAGAAAAATCATATATGGCAACCAAAGTTTGCCACAAACTTGGCGTGGGGTGAACAGGAAGAAGAGCATCAGCAGTAGATATAGCACACTGAAAGCGTCCGCACGGAGACAGGCTGTGACCACAGTGACGCAGAAGCAGAGCTGTCAATGAGCAGAAGGGAACGAGCGAATCAACGTGGCATTTAGCTCACTTAGGAGCTACTGTAGATGAAACAACAACCGTCGAAAAAACGGCATGTAAATCCTGCTGAAACTGCGCAAGAGGTTTGTCCCTGAGGGAAATTGCAGGACGTCTCATTAATCCCTCTCCTTCCAACCAAATAGGGAATTATTGAGAAAACCACTCTTTCTAATCAACAAGCCTACTCAACGACATATTAGCTCCAACATTAAACTTGGTTCGATTTACCGCACGAGAACAAAGGTTGGGAGGAGCTTGTGCGTGAACAGTTTTGATCACCTTACAGGTACCTTCTAAATAAAGATTCCCATAGAAATCAATTCTGCTCCATAAATCGCTCTGGAAACCCGGCTGTGTTGTTCGAAGTCATTGTTTAAGCAAGCAAGACTGGGCACCATCGCGAACGGATCCATCGACCAGTAGGCATGCATAATCATCTAGGAATATGTAGCAGTGGGAGGAGGAATTCATATGAACCACACTGCCCTCATCGGGAAGAAACTCTGCGACTTCCGAAATCAGTGAAGCGCAAAGTATAGCTTACTTGAAGGTACTGGAAATCTGACAGAGAGCGCGATTAATACATGGGCTTGAGTGCGACAGAACCACCCATCTTCCCCTTCCAAACGCGTGTAAATGTGGGTTACAGGGGCAACAACAAATCGCGTTAGTTCACCTATTCTCTAATACGGTACATGATGGCGAGAAAAGTTACACACTTCAAGAACTGGATACTAGTATTAATGAGAGTTGTCAGTGAATCGAGAGAAAAGCGTCCTCCCTGTGTCGGGCGCAAGAAAGGGTTGATCTCAAGTCAATCAAGTGTTCACAGCAAAACATAATCACCTTGTTAAATATAAAAGCGGAGCATTAGGTTGCTCAACTAACCTGCCAAGTGCAATTCTCATAACAGTGACCAAAAACCAGCATACACTATATTGCACCTGGGTACGTGACAGCATCCCCACTTGAACTGTCACAGTGACTAATCACAACCAGTAACCCGAGAACCAAATAACTGACAAATGAGGTATAAACTGGTGCAAACAGTACCTCAAGGCCGAACTTGTAGAAGCCGTAATTGATGGCGAACTTCACGACATTGCGAAGATCGTTATCCAGTGATGCTATAGTGACATCGGGAAAAACTACGCCTTCGTGAGGACGCAAGTTATGCGGGCTGTTGTAAAACTGCTTCTGACGATAAGAGATGGCGTGCCAAAAAACACAAACGAACATCAATGCGCCCATAGGCTGGAACAGATAAGAAAACGATGCAAAACTCAAATGGACTTGATGAAGTGAAAATTTGATCTTACGCGGCCAACTGTATGTGCTTAAGAGGGCATTATTAAACAGAACAATAGTGACTGCGAAGATCCGTAAAATAGAGTTTGACACGGGGAGAGTAACGCGACGACCACGCAGGTGGACGGCATAAAAGTCGAAACGGAAGGAACTTTGCAGGGCAAACACGTTGGTGGGACGAACGAAGAAACTCAGTGGATGGAGAAGGATGCCTGCTATGGTGTGCTTCAAGGGAGGAACTGTCTGCTGACATAAGACCGGAAGCGATCGCTAAAGAGTCGCAATCCCCCTATGAAAACTGCACCAATTGCGGAACATTCTGAGTAGAATAAAAGATGTGCATTCTGCCATAGTAACTATTCTCTATAACAAGAGACCGTGTCGGTTTTGTGTAAACATTTGGAATCAGTGCGACGCCTAATGTGTGAAATTATTGGTAATGTGGGTGCGTTAGTTGGCTGTTGATATGGGCAGCTGATCTGTTCGCTGAACTAAAACAGCCATCTTGCAAACGTCTGGTCGCCATACAAGGAAATACCGTCAGTGCACGGTCGGGTGGGCATTTTCTCAACGTCTATTTGGGTTTACATGGTTATTTGGAGCTCTCTGTTCACATCTTTGGACCTCAATTATGGCAAAAGCAATTAGTGTTGAACTACCGGACAGCCATGAAGTTCCAAAACAGACGACTGAGAGCTATTCAAGCTATGCCTGAACACATACTTTGAATTCAACTGAGAGGATCACCATTTAGGTGGCCAATTCCAAGGTTCATTGCAGAGATTTATATACAAGAGCTAGAACGAATTGTGCTTCGTGACATAAATCCGAGAATATGGATCCGTTTCATCGTCGAAAACAGTAAGCTGCAGCGAACAATTCAGCCATTAAAAAGCTTCTCCGGCGGCATCAAATTCGCAATAGAGGAAAATTACTGAAAGTTGGAATTCTTGGACGTGATCATCACCGGGCTACCAAATTGACACATGCAACCGGGGTCTATGGGATACCGACTCACATGGACGAAATTCCGAAATACCATTGTAACCATCCAAGCTACCACAAACAAAGCTGCATCGAAGCACTGTTCACGCGGACTGGAATTCACCGTAATAGAACGTACGACAAATTCAAAGAGGGAAATGCTTAAGCAAAGTTATGCCAAGGAAGAAACTATAACTTATATCAAGGAGACTTCTGAAATGACTGCAAGAACGTTACGACAGTGTGATATAACGATAGCCAACAAGCCCACAAACACACTTCGGAGGACATACACTGAATAAAAAAAATTATGGACCATGAAGATAGCCGACAATCGAAAAACGAAGGATTGCAACAAAAACTAGGTGGGAAAAGCAAGAAGGAACGCATTTACCAGACTGTAAAAATGCCAATTTGCCATTAGGAGACACAATCATGGTCTTGATGTCCGTACATGGACATCAAGAAGTACACGAATTTAACTGGGATTGAATCCATATACTAGCCCAAGCAAGAAAGGGACGTGAATTTATAGAGGCGTGGTACTCAAACCGGAAAACCATCAACAAACACTGAGATCGATCCGATCTACCAAACGCTGATGATAAAAGAAATCCGGGAATATCAAGCTCAAAACCACGCAAGAAACCGAAGAAACCAACAAAAGGTACTGAGAAAGGGCAAAAGTGACCGGGTAAAACCAAGCCACAAGCAAACCAGGGAGCAACAAATCAGAAGGCTAAAAATAGGGATGAAGTTGCATAAGATCAATGAAAATCCGAAAAATCAGATCGCACTGCAACAGAACATGAGAATGGACCGTTCAAATCAAGGAAAGAAAACTATTCAAAACAGGCGCCCAGCCGACCAGTCAAATGGTCGGAAAGTGGATTGAACCGCGAGGCAAAATAAATGCAAACTAGCCATTTGGAACAAAGGAAGAGAATTACTGAAATGAAGACATCCAACGAACCAATCAAATGCGAGTAAATCGGACTACAAGGCAGCACGGATCCAAATTAAGTGCAAACGGAAATTCTAACAACCAATCAGGTTACAGGCTTCAAATAAGCTTTAGAAACTAGATAAACGTAGGTAGACATGGAGGAAACACCTATCCTACCGTGAACTGATGATACCTCCTCGATTGGCGACGGAAAGTTTGCAAGCTAATTACCAAGCTCGGCGAACGGACAAACTGCCACCCGACCAAAGCCAACAACTCAAAACTCTACAAATACACTCATTGGCACATCAACCGGGTTTTCACGAGAGACTTAACGGAATCTCTCATTTATGCTATTATTCAATTAAATGTGCTGCACAAAGGCCTCCTCATGTTTCAGTTGGTTTAGTATTCGAGATATCGCAGTATATTTTCATAAAGGAAACTGCTCAGAAGGTTGCTGAAAGCCCTTCGACAGCCCACGACCAGTTTCAGTTGAAGGATATCATAAACGAGAGATTCAGTTGAATCTCCCGTGAAATTCTAGTTTATATGCAAATGAGTGTATTTGTCCAATTCGAGTTCAAGTAGAACATAAGGTTGTCGGAAACTCAAGGACTGCGCCCGACACCGGTCGTGGGCTGTCGAAGAGTTTTCAGCAACCTTTTGAATAGTTTCCTTTATGAAAACTCAAAACTCCTCTCGTGGCAGCTTGAAATTCCTATCCGGCTACCTCAGAATCCTATTAAGGCGTCTCAGCGAAGGGTGAAGTAAGCAAAGTAAAGTTCATTGGGATCAAACCCAAGGGGACTTTCTAACCAGGACTCAAGAGCATTTACGCGTGAACAGCGGACCGATTGGAATGAAGATGTCCACTGTGATAAAACTAGAAAACGCACGTGATTAGTTACGTAGTCACACTGGTTGAACACCTCTTTATATATCTAAAATAGTTCCTGCAACATGCAGGGGCAACTCAAAAGGCAGGGAGCAATTAAATGCATGCAATACGATGGGTCAAGTTCTTTGGAATATGAACAAAGGTAGTATCCGAAAGGTCTATAGTTTTTTCGCCAGGATCATCACCAATTTGAAGCAGTCATTCATAAAGTGGCTTGATTGAAAAAAGGGATAAATACATATGCAAAAAGGGTAGAATTTTCAACATGCATCTTAAGCCCAGCATAAATATTAGTGGTCAAAACATTTAATGCCAATGGAAACAGAAGCTGGACATTAACCTGTTAACAAACATGGACAGAAAGATGGCAAATCAACGGCAGAAAACTTACCAAGATGTAATGGTTGAAGTTCTGAACTTTTACCAGCCCAGCCCAGGAGGCATTTTCCAAATGTGTGGTCTTATTGGACTGTAATGAATAAGAAAACGTGGCTGAACTGAAAAACAAAATCCTTCCAAAACCAGTGCATGTGAGTAAGCATTTTAAGGTGGTGTGATTTCTTATTCAGTAACAAATCTAGGACGGCTAGTTTCTAAAGGCGGGTAAGCTCGATGCGGCTCGAAGACTATTCAGCTTTTGACCACACGTCCACAGAGCAGCAAGAGGGATGCGGGGCTATCGGCGTCAAGGACTGAACATAACTCTAATTTACGGTCTCCCGAGGCACATCACTGAGCCTTACCTAGCTCAATCGTGTAAGGTGAGAAGCAAAAAACAGACGAGCTCCACGTAAAAGTGCAGCTAAGGAATTTCTCCTCCCGCGGCACACTACAGTACTAATCGTCATGCTATTGTGAACAGTCACCCAAATATACACCCCTCAGGTAAGAGAAAGGACACAGCATCTGCCAGCGGATGAGGGGTAACAAAGTATAATTTCACCGGTTACTGAACATTAGAGCAAGTCACCGAGGAGTTTGGAAAAACGCAAGCAGCAAGTGGGTGTAAAATTACCAACAGTTGACAAAAACTGCTTGCCATCCCATCAACAGCCTATTAATAGGCGAAAACAACCGAAGCCTCACTATACTTTCCTGGGAAAATGCAGACTTTAAACCTATCCAGCAGGACAACAGCAACTGACAAATTCAATGTTTAACTGTGGCGCAAGCTCGGTACATAGCTACAATGCAATAAAATGCAAACGATGGAACTGAAAGGGAACTGGGGAGTCAAAGGAGAGCGACCGGGACATCGGAGGTGAACGAAAAGCCAGCGTTCCACGTTCAAACCTATTTCTGCACCAGTTTGAGATGCTTCAAGTGAAGATAAGTGGGGTAAGTAAAAGAAGCGGAGTAACTTACATCAGCACACACGATGGTTACATTGAGCTGCACAAAATTCAGCTGAAAGCACATTTTGCACAGCGTAAACAGTCCGGTCCACACGAAGACAATCGTGGCGAGAAACCCATGCAAGTAGGGGAATGGGAAGCAAATCACTAGCAGCACAAGAGTGATTATATTTGGGGCGACGACCTGTAAAAAACAAGAAGCACATATTTGTGAGTAAATAATGAACACATTAGCAGTTGATAGGATGGCCTGAAAATTTTCACCACCTGCTCGAAGAAAGTGGTCAGAACCATAAAATAGTCTATCACAGGTAAATCAGTTCAGGGAACCTATCTAATCTTCAAGACTACAATGATGAATCACTCAGTTAGCATTACATCGCAATCATTTTCCAGACGTGTGGAACAATGAGGTTTCCCGTTTCTGCACTCCAGTATCAATGAAAGAACAAACAGCATCCCATCAGATACTCTGGGTATCTCTCCAATGAACCGAAGGCTGGGAATCAGTTTAGCAATACCTCACATCCTAATGTGACAAGAAACATCATCTGGCATCTGGTCCACTCAGTTGAACGGTTGCATATGCCTCAGACAATATGGCAGCTTCCCAATAGACAGCTTAATTATTGTATTTGGTTCGTGTAGTTGAGCTTCAGAAATACAACAAATGTCTACCGATAAAGTTTCAAGAGTGCCACTAGCACAGATTGTTGGTCAGTTCATTCAAGGGTTTGGACACTGAAAGCAGCAATGAAAACTGGGCGTGAAGTTGGAGCAGCAGATGTGAGCGGCGATCGATCACCAGATTCAACCACTCTAGGTCCATCCAATTGGCTTGACAGTTGAGTTAGCCAGGGCTTCCACACTTCAAAGGTCAGTTCGCACTGTTGTTTGTAGGGCCGAGAAATACAGTCAAAGGTAGTAGCCAAAGATACAGTAAAGGTAACCTTATGCTTTACAAAATGTAATAGTTTTCCCCTAATAGATGGAAACCCGCAACTAGGCGACGAGGCCAGAAAACACAGAGTCATCCAAGTTGGGATGGTGTGAATCGGAATGCCTGACGTGACTTAGTGTGCAATGAACGTATTTTACTATTACATACACGTTGGGTAACATGAGAACATGGCAGCGGGCCCTTAGGCGAGGGGTCCCACAAGACACGTACCTAAATAGCGGCTGGAGTTCCCGCAGGAAGTTGAACCAAACTCCACACGTAAAGTGGTGATTAACGACTTGAGTGCAGTTTTACGAAGAGTGCATTTGCTAAATTCCAAACCAATCGCTCGGTAACAAAAAGCGATCCTCTTTTGAGTGGACCGAGGTCCAGTCAGGATTAGGCCATTGACTGGTCACAAAATAGTCAAGCTAGACAAAACTAAACAACCAAACCAACCGCTGAATAAAACATGTGGTGACATGTTCCTGACGATCTTACGCCAACCACTGCTGCCTTGCGGTTAGGCTTTTGAGCCAAAAGCTTACGTGGATGACAATAATCGTCCTCCTGTCTGGGCCGGGGTGCCCTGGCAGTATCCTAGCCCATGTAAAACTACGAGTAGCACATCGGCCGTCGCGAGGTGACATCAGTTGGAGAAAACAGACTAATGGTGACAGGTTCCTTATTCCACTTTTAGGTATTTGTTCTTCTCCCCGACCCCAGCCAACTATTACACCGTTGCCGTCGACTTCTTGGTAGGTCCATTCTTAAGAACTGAAGACAGACGACTGCCATCAGCTGTGAATCGTACGGTTAACTTGGACGATCGGTTCATCTGAAAGTGTCTAACGTTCGCAATCCGAAAATGTGGGACAGCAGATTGCTCTCGCATGTACGTCGGACGGGTTTTGCCACTGTTGTGTGCTGTCCCTCTGAAACGATGATTCAAGACTCAAATACGATTGTTGGACCGACCACTCGATCGGTTTCTTCTCGCCTCCGATTGCGCATCTCTGATGATCCAAAGCCGACCCGGTTGGTTCTGCCGAATTTGGTATCGTCCAAGCCGCTGAAGGGTCTCGCCGTGAATGGCTGCCCGCTGATAGACGCTTGTGTGTGACTCGTTTAGCAACATCGGTAAGCGTATTCTGTAGCCAAGCCGATAATCGCTGCGCGTTCATTATATCTTCTTACGCTCCGACAGATTATGCGAAAGATTCGTATTTGAATACGCCTATAAGAATTCAAGGAGAAACTGGAAGTTGTGGTAGTTGCCTTAGTTCCAACGTTAGTGTGACCGACGAATTCAACGCCAGAAACGTGGTTGCCAGTTGGCGCCACTTGTGACATCAAAAAGGCATACTACTGAATCTCAAAGGACACGTAAATCAGACTACAACGCTGGCTTTATTGTTGTATGGCAGCGAAACTTGGCCATCTCGGATGAAGGATCTGGGACATCTTCAGGTCTCTGAACAACGATGTCTCAGAACTATAACTAGAATCGGCTGGAAGCAATGCATCCGCAATGAGTTGATCAGAAAACTGGTCTTTGGTGAAAAAGACGATGCTTCGTTCAAAGAATACATCCAGCAATGCAGACTAAATTGGCTGGGCCATGTGTTACTCATGCCGAGTTACCACCTGCCAAAAGGAGTGACAAAAACCTGGGGGTCAACAGAATTTCACATGGCAGAAGAGAATAAAGAATGTTACGAAAAGTGTGGGTCCTGCTGGTGCTATTCGCCTTCCATTATGGGGTTTCTGTGCTTCGCTGCAGACACTGAACAACATGACGTCACAGGCGGTTTCCATCCAGATTGTCTCATGTGTTGGAGGTGTACGCAATTCGAATATTTGTGGCAGGCTAGTCCTAGGTCACCCTACCTGTCCCACTTTTTTCTCCTCTCTATTGTAAGGCTTTATTCAAATAAACTGAAACGACTTGACAGCAGTGAAGTACCAGTGTTCTTCGACAAATACGTTCATTTGCAAATCAATTTGGTTTCCGTCAATCTTATGTTCCAATTGAACCCAAATTGGACTGATTTCGACAAATACACCAGTGTTCTTCTCTACTGCTGCTGTTGCTATCAGTGATGATTATCGTAACGTGAGTCAAACTTTTTATTCGTAGCGGTGAAATCAAAAAGTCACAACATATTCGTGCACACTCAACCTATCAATCCATTCCAGATAGCCATACTGACCAACTGCAATATGTTTTTTACCCATCAGAATGTACCATGAACATTGGTTTGGATTACGTAAGCCGAGTGCGCACTCTACAATCTCCATAATCGATATGGTAGTGGTCAAAGTTAATTCAAGCGCACCAATTCACAGAAGCAAAGACTACTGAGTTGCAAGTTACACCTAAGTTGGTCGCGCAATCACAACCACACAAATGTTCAACGTGCGCAAAAAATAACCGACAAAAGTTGCGGTCTAAATAAAACATGAAAATGCTCCATTGGGTGCTTAGCCTAGTTGAAGCCGAAACCGATAATGTAACTGACTAGCAATCCAAATTATTACCCTGGTCACTAAGGAGCAATCCATCAACAAAACAGAGTTTGAAAAGAGAGCCAACAAGCATACCAGCCATATTTTATAGATTATACTGGTCGGATTAAGTGCGAAATTTACCGTGAACCCTGAAAGATCGATTTTGCTTAGCTCACACCTACAAGCGAAGCAAGTAATTAGCCGTTGTGTGCCTTAAAGGGAGACTTAAGAGCGAAGATATCGCGAGACATAGACTAACCTCGTCCAGCCACGCTCCTGAAGCAAGTATATCGTTTTCCATAAGCAATTGTCTCTATTCCATTTCGGCTTCAGAATAAACATGCCCATCTCCAAACTAAAGCACCCTCACTAGCAGTGGTTACATTGTACAGCTTATCCTTTCCAATGCCACTTCCGCCTATCAGTAACGAAAGAAAGTATGGGATCTGAAACCACCGTAAACGTCGATGGGAGCAATACGAATGGCACACACAGCACCGAGTACAGGCAGTAGTTTCCTCACCATATTCAAGCATCCTGATCATTTTCAGGTGAAATTAGCTGAGAACTCACTTCGTTCACGGCGTTCAGCAAGATTAACAAAGCGACAACCTTGATCCAGTGCACTTCCATAAACCGCCAGCAACAATTCGTGAGGCTGATTGCCCAGGCAATTAATTTCGTCACGATGGTGTGAAAAGCCGAATTGACATCTTCAATAAAATCTATTTGTGAAAACAAAACAGGAAGAACAAGAAAACCTCCTAGCTGTAGTGCGCCACGTCAGGTCGCACCCATGAAGTTCTAGAGAAAGATTTGCATACAGATAATACAAACAGACGAACATCATCAAAATGGGACGAACAAGTGTCGGCTAGGTTCCGCGATACATGAGAACAACAGACAAGTAGGTCTTACTTGCAGTGAATGAATTCGGTATGAATGATTCCAATGAAACGTGACCGTGTTGCGGTAACATCAACACTATGAAGTACTGAAGCATAGCAAGTTTTTGGCCGTGTGACTTTGAGCTGGACACGATGGTTTCGAAATTCCACACTTCCTCTCGACCTTTACTTCACTAAACGACAGTAGCCGTTACCTAGACAACCTAATGTCGCCTGGGTGTATATGCTACCGACGAGTTTCTAGCCATCTATGACGTGTAAGTTGAATGCAAAAAAGCGAAAGCACGCCAAATTGCGATAAAGAAGCAATATTGTGGCAAACTAGTGAACAAAACAAGAAAACACAAATCCGAACAAAATTCAGAAAAACAGATGGGGAAGAGTCGATGTTTTTCACATGGGTCAAATAGACCCCAAACTCACACAATGTCTGGCGTGGCATAGGACGACGATTGTGTTTCGCAAAACCGCGAAGTAGCTCTAAGCCATTCAAGCAGTAAAGAGAAATGCGTTGGAAATGGGTGCGTTGCAAACAGTGGGTCGAAGAGATATAAAAGGCCGCACAATCGACACATGTATTGGATTAGTATAAAGCATCAACTAAACTTTCAATAGCATAGCATTCTTAATATCAGAAGACGACCCAAGGGCGGACGGACACTTCGAAAACAAACAGTAAAGGTCAGTACACAAAGTATTTATACATGACGCTGATCTTCCCACTGATCTCGAAAAAAGTGCAAGTTGTATAGACCGGTGACAGTTAGTGCAGTTGGAAAAAACAAGCTCGGTTATAAGTCCGTTTAGAATGAAGTTGAATAGAGCTTGGGAGAGGATACTCAAGGGCGGTATGTAGTGGAGGGTGGGGCGGTGTGGAAAACCTACCGGTAAAAGCTGGAAAGTACCGGGAATCAGTATAAAGTTAAGGAAACGGAACTTTGTGTAGTTTTTTCTGGCGAAACTGAATGGATCTAGGTCACAACGAATAACATCCAGCGTTTCGGACAGTCGTCCACAACATTTCAGCAAGCTCAGGTTGTACAAAAAAGTTTCTAAAAAACGAGCTAAGAAACTATTCCCAACGAGTTGTCGTAGTCTATACACAAAGTTAGCAGGAAGGCAAAGTCGACGACAAGGTTGATTCTAAAAAAGAAACCGTGGGGACTTACTGGACAAGCTGCTCGTGGTGGATGGTGAAAGCGTTGCAGCGTGGTCAGCGGACTGCTGAGGTGTAGTGGAGGCCAGATCACGAAGTTCATACAGCCGGCTGAAGGGGAAAGATAGTTGGGATAAAAGAGTTTGATTTATGAGGCGGATTATTTAAAGACGAACAGGAGCACATTAAAATTTGATAAGCTATAATGGAACAAGGAGATGCGATCGAAAGATATATTGAAACTATCAAACCATCCATGGTTAGACAAAGCGAAACAAAACGCACGCCGGATGGGGACAGCAAGAGTAACCACAAGCGTCTTACCACGTGGTTCCGTAAAGCAGTGATTTGGACACACACTCCACAAAGACTTCACAATTCGACTAAGGTCGGATTAAAATATATGTTGCTGACGTAGAGTGTATAGGGAAGATCAGTATCGAAATCTGGTATAGTGATTTGAATGCGTTTTTCATGGGAATGACAGGGAAGAAAGCATTCGAATGGTTGGTCTTGCTCCTGGTCGCACTCTCTCTCTAGATCACCATAGTAGGGAAAGGGTGTGAAATGGCTTAGTCGTTAGAGCGCGAATTCACTGACCCGAAGGTCCGTGGTTCGAACCCGACCTCTGCCTCCCGACTTCCCCTGTCTAGGCTTGGGCAACCAGACAGTATCCCAGCCCTCCTGCTTCCTTCGGTACTGCTAGGTGGAGCGCAAACAAGTCCGTTGGAGAGTCATGTCAACCGGTTTATTGACACTTGCGCTCTACGCTGGATTCCGTTGCACATCTTGTTCGCTCTTTCACTTGACGCTGCTTTCAGAAGGTGGAATTAAACCGGCTCTGGTTCAGTTGATTCAGGACAACTACTGCCAGCTGAATATCAACTCTCCAGATATCATCTTCATTTACCTTTTTAGCCCTCTACGTTGGCAACACGTCCAAGCCTGATTCCCTTGTTGTTCCGACGCTGTGATTCGATGTGCCAGTTGGGAGTAACCCCTTAGACTAATCTCAGTTGATTCCCTATAGTGAAGCAGGCCTCTGCATTTTTTTAATAACTCAAGTCGAAGCTATTATCTGTGCCACAAAACCTTATCATTACGTTTACAACCACGTGCATCTTCCCACATTGGATACACTGCTTCACTGTTGTCACCCTCATACTAGTTGAATAGACTTACTGCCCTAATCCAAGATCAAAAAAGCATGTTTTGAGATGCAGTGGACGCAGTCGATATTCCTGGGTTCCCACAAAAGGTGTATCGCGCATATGTAAATCTAAAGAACAGTTGGCGGTCACTATCGTCCGGCACACTCTCTAGTCCTCAGAGACAGCTACAATAGTGCAAAAGCGAAGTTAAATTGCAAGGCGCCGGAATTAGGCTCGGAGTATGAATTTGTGTACGGATGCATAAAATGCTACCTGATTGGCGAAACTTTACTCCATCAAGGCTCAGGCAAGTGAGTGTGTGGCTCTCCTATCTGGGAACCTGCAACTGAATCGCATCCGCTATTAAGGCCACCTTCTCTTGTCCTTACTGAGAATTGTAAGGGCAGATCGGCAACAATCTGCTCGTGCACGCGACACTTTGACGACTGATATCTGCTGTGGCTCCGATTCATCGAAAGACATCTTTTATCGAGAATTAGCCATCCTCTTGTCCACCAGGAAGAGTTCAAATACAGTTATAATAGCAGGAGATTTCAATGCACAGGTAGAGCACCTCAGTTCATCAGAGAGACACGCTCTTGTTCCGCACAGATTTATATTCTGCCCGCTTCTTTTGAGTCACGGTCTGAGTTTAAGCTTGCCGTTAGTACTAATAAGCCTTTCAGTTTAGAATTGGCATCAGGCTACAGGGCCAGATGAGGCTTCCCTCAGCGTTACTCAGATATGGAGAATAATCTTTGTCTTCCGGCTTGACAAGGTTGTTCGTACATATCTGCAAACAAGAACGCGTTTCAGAGAGTTTTGTGGTCGTACCCTTGTTCAAAAAGGGCACCCGAACGAACTATGTGAAGCGTAAGGGCATTATGCCTCGCGCCTGTGGTAAGACAACTACCGGCTGCTCTTACATCGCAACACCTAACTTCGGCACGTGAGTTCGCAAGCATCAGGCAAAATTTCGGCCTGCTGGGAGGTCGATAGATCACATATTTACATCACATCAAGTGCTTGAGCAGCGCCACGCAGGCAGCCGATCAACATTCATCGTTTCCCTTCGACTTTGTGGGTGCATTCATGACCAGAAGAGGATGCGCTTAGTTTGTAAAGGTTCTTCATGCTCTTTGTTCTCATACATTCTTTCAGGTTAAAGTGTACACTGAAATGTCCAAAAGCTCCCACGCAACTAGTGGAGTTCCTCAGAATTGTTCTTTCTCTCCCTTTTTGTCCAATTTTGTCATCGGTGGTACATGGAGTATAAACTCCAAGCGACGATAACACTAAGTAACGAGATCACGTTTGGGGAGGTTAGTGGACTTGAGTTGTGCGGAGGAGATCACTTTGTTGTCTACGATTATTTGTCAGCAAAAGTCCTTTAAACAATATAGCGGATGTGGGATCATGTTTCGGCATGCGTTTTGCAACTTCAAAACGCAGTCCTTTTTTTCAGGATTTTTCATCCTATTGTGCCTCTCTGAAACCTCAGACTGAAGATCGGCAGCTGCAAAATCCGTGATGGGACTATACCAGATGAAGCCAATGCGCAGGTAATTAAGACGCCAACAGCGTTCGCCAACTTGCCTCATTTATGGTGACAAAAAAATTTCGCCGGAGCTAAAGAGCAGACAGGGAAACTGTAACAGAGGTCTTTATTTATGGTTGTGAGACTTGGATCCTCCGATCCGAGGACCTTGGGCATCTTCAAACCTTTGATCACCTGTGTCTCCGTAACACCGTAAGAGTTGGTAGATTGCAGCGAGTACGTAACGAAGTTGTGTGGAGGCGGGTAATTGGCAGCGAGTCGGAATGGTTTAAGCAGCAGCTTACATTTATCAGGTTAAGGTGGTTGGGGCATGTACTACGTATGTGCAATCACCATCTTCCCGAGAAAGTGCAGTTTTGTGCTCAAACCTCTGTTGTCGAAAGGTTCACGGAGAACAAGCAATGACATGGTAACGTAAAGTGAAAGCGGCTGCAGTCAAACTGAGTGTTATGGAACCTTCGCGCTCTACCAGTTGAAGTTCATGTGGTCCTATTTGCATATGGCTAGAAGCATCTCAGGATATAGTACGCAACCGATCCCTGTGGCGCGCATACTGTAATGCCCTAGTCGGATGATAATGATGACCATCACTTCCGGAAGTTGGTAAGACAATATACTGCATAAATTACTGCTGATACAAACCAGACAACACGATGCCGAACTTAGTGATCGCCACCAGACAAGTGATTGAAAACGGCCGCATGTCGGGGTGCTTCTTTAACACTTTGTTACGTGACACGAACCCGGTCCACACAACAGCCAATGAAAGGTAGGTGATAAAACGCCCAAAATTTTTTACAAAGCCACATTTTCATGGGAAGTGACTTTTATTGGTTCCAACTTTAGCCTAGAATGTACCCTTGAACCACACAACTGTTACTGCTACACGCACACTTTGATCCTGCTTTGCCTAGTGCGATAAGATTATTCGAAATGCTCGCACCCCGTAACATATATGCTCATGTCTTGACCAGATAAAAAACACAATCAATAACGCATGGTTTATTTCCACGGTCAATACAACGAACAGTGATTCATGAGGACTGTGACGGTGCAAACTGGAGTGGGCGATAGACATCAGACATCGAGGGTGTGGTAGAAAAAAATGAAGGATTCGGTAAAAACGCCATCTCTTAAGGCCTATGGGTGATGAAATATGAATGGTGCAGTTATGGCGGTGTACTGCATCATTATCTCTCATAAATGAGGACGATACTTCCGCAGCCTTCTAAGCTTAGTTATCATCATCATCATGGACAGCATGACATCAGTCTTCAACAGTCATGCTTCGCTGCCGTACGCAGTTCATGGTTATACGTAGGCTGGGATACTGCCAGGGCGCCCACACCTAGACAGGAGGACGACTAAGATCCTCAACCAAACCCTTTGGCTCAAAATCCTGACAGCAGGGTAGCAGTGTTTGGCTGGAAATGCAAATACATTACCATTTTTACGGAACACGTCGCCACAATGTTCCAACCCCTAACCTGCAGGACTAGGAGACTGTGTTCGTCAGACCTCTAACCATTGACCAACTTGGTATGAGAGACTGTGAGTGTCACGCGGACACCGCCCAGTATAGCTCAGTGGGTCGCCGGGCTACACAGACCGTCACACAACGATAAGGTCCAGTCTCTTCGTGACGTTACAGACTTTCCATCTTTGCATAAAGCACACCGAAATCCCGACACTAATAACACCCATGGAAGATGTATAAGCATGTTGTGACCTGGCCTGACTAAGACAACTGGACCTCTAGACGGTAGGATGAAACGGGATGCCCGAATAAATGTCAAAACTAACGAAGTTCAGTGTCCGGTTAGTCATCCGAACCTAAAATGCTCCAAACTGAAGTTCCAGCAGTCTGTGTTGGGACCACAAGCAAGAGTTAAACAATGGGCTTAAACTACACATCTCAGTAGAGGAAAGTGTCAGGGATTGTTTCAAGTGACGTTCGAATAGCATTCGTGTAATCCATGGTTGTCCGAGGTAGCTCAGTGGCTAAGGTTCAAACTTACTGACCGGGAGGTCCGTCGTTTATACCCAACCACGCCATTTTGACTGTTTCTGTCTAGGTTTGAACAACTTGGCAGTAACTCAGCCTTCGTGCCTCCTCCGGGTGGCATGGTAGTTTGGCATGGGCACCGAAAGAGTTTTACAACTGAACGATTATCAATTATTTATTGAGACGTTCGGACACCAGACAATGAGCATAATTGCTGTATTTTCGCAGTGGCGAAAACCAGGTATTTCCGCTCACAGATAAACAAGTTGGCTATCGTTCCAAATGCTAAACTGTATGGTCAACAATACGGCACACTATGCAATAAACTCCATGGAAAGACATCTACGCAGCTCAAGGGTAGGCGACATGAATTTGCGAATATACAGAGAGCAAAGCGAAGTAAGAAATCCATTTTTGTAGTGAAAAAAACAGCATAGATGTTTAGACCTACTTGAACCGATCCAAAGCAGAGCGTTTCAAAAATGGCTCGTGGAAGTAGTGAACTTGAAGAATTATGACAACCAAGAACAGCACTGGAGTCAGTAGCCGAGCGAACAGCGCTGCGCTATCGAACGTTTCCAATCCAATGTCCTTCAGACTATACGATGGAACAAAGAGGTGAAGTGTAAAAGTAGAATCAGTCAAACAGAACATAGAATGAACACAAGAATTACGGAGATGAAGTAACTACGGTGCCGCCCATCAAGAGGGTGTCTACGAATAGTGTGTTTCCCAGAAGGGAGATAAATCGTCCTATCTCAAATAGTCTGCCTCCAAAATGAAAAGCTCCCAAAAAGAGAGCAGTCCGGTTACCCACGTTGAAAAGTTTGTACACATGCTAGCCTGTATTCAACAGTACTACGATCTCAGCTATCCACTTAGGATGGAATCCAATGAAAACGGTTGCTGCCGCTTGTGTCATCGAATCAACACAGAAAGGTCTTTAGAGTACAACGGTCCTAGTTACACTGTCGGACACAAGAATCACTCAACCCATAGAAATGTCGTTGTACGACGCTTGAACGAAACGAGGCATGAAAAATAGTGTTCTGTTTGATGAAACACAGAACCCAGCCACATTTGACGTAAGTTTGGCCTCAAGCGGCCTCGGGAGGTCGTCTCAATCAGCATTTCATGAGCTCGCTTTGGAAAGTTAGGCTTTCCTCAACGTGACGCAACAAATTCAGTCCAATCCAACCAGAAAGTTGGACGGGGATGTTGCACGATCATCAGCATAAAATCAGTGTTCAACAAAAAAGAGAATAGCCAGTGACGAGCCTACGTATCCGGCGACGGAGTAAATTACGCAGAAAGCAACGGGAAAGTAAACCGTCCCAGAAATCACAGCCAACCAACTAAGCGAAAGCGGATGCCTAAGGCATTTTGTACTTTTCAACTATTTGTCCTCTTCATTGTTTGTCATTTCAATGGTGGTTTAATGCAGACGTCGTCAAATCGATTCCATTCCAAGGCAGAGGATAACATACAGACTAAATAATAACAAACAAGCTGCAATGTGAAAAGACAAAACCTTGCAAATCAATAAGTAGACCGAATAACAAATTCCAATACAAAACGGTCTACTGAACTTCGCCTCACGGTGGAATACTAGTTGTCCCGGAAATCCGACCAAACGGCTAAACACGGTCGAACATGCGTTGTCATAACAGTCGACTGCCGATTATACTGGAACACACATGTAGATAGAGACCACGCTTTCGTAAGGGCAGACCATAGTTAAAATTCCGTGGTAAACCCAAGAGCTATTCATTTGACAGTAGAAAGGTTCGGCTAACCATAGCCTCAAAAAATGCATCAAAGCTCTTATGGCGGCCTCTTCAGGAAACACTGAAAAGATAACCACAGCCATATGTGGCCAGGAAGTCACTGCGTTTGATGGTCCCCGGCACAGTAGCCACTGAATTCCGGAACGGTCACCGCCACTCACTGAAGCGAGATGTTGCAGCCCTTCAACCTCAGTGAATGTATCGGCTGGACTGTCTGTTAGACGTCAGTTCAAAGAAAGTCTACCTATAGGTAACAGTACGACGGGACCATAAAATTCAAGAAGTGGGAGAGGCCGGTGTAATCATGAGTGCATGGAAGCCGTTTCAACTAGCCGTAAAACGGGAGACCACCTGTCCGTGAATTCATCAAAGACAACATTGGAATTCTAACAACAAAAACCAGCGTCCAAATCGAGCAGTGTTCTGTTAGCCTGGATCCGCTCTCAATTCGCGAAGTGGTGAGGGGCATTTTCGCTTTGAAACACCAACGAGTTGCGACCATTCGCCATCGACATTATTGAAAACTGCTGTGCATCTTTGTGTCCTCCTTCCATTGGATAGTCTGAATTTATTTGCAAAAAACACGTTCCATAGAACTAGATGAGGAGGCACCCGAAACGGCTGTCCTAACCAAAGAGCTACAGGTCTTGCACCTGTCGTAACACAGTTATTAGCTTCGCCAATACTACAGAATCTAATTTCGTTATCCAAGGCGCAAGCACAGAGCGTCAGCCAGGAGTGCTTCCACGTTAAGGCTGAACTGATCGTACCATTTCATTACGTTACACAAAAACTAATAACAAATAAACGCCATTTCTCTTGACTTAAAAGGGAGTTTGACTCTCTAGACAGAATAGTCCCTCCATATAAACTTGGACGCAGTGGAAAGTACCTTCGGTTTGTAAATACCTCGCGTTCTCCATTCCTTCACTTCTGCTTATGACAGAGTTCAAAATAAATTGCACAAGTCTGTTCACAGCTGGTGGCATTCAGCAGAGCTTTCTCTTCCCATTTCCGTCTAGTAGTGTCATTTGCGTTATCTCGGAATGTGCACACAAGGAAAGTATAAATCAAACAATCAAAATGCCACTGGGTGAAAAATCAGTAGTTTTACCCTGTGCATTGTTCCGTTATTCGACAATCACTAGCCGGTACAATCTGTTTAAATTAGAATATCTGGAGCGGTCGTTGTTTCTAAAGTCACTTTGGGTCTCCTGAGTGCAAGGTCTTGCTTTAGAATTTTCACTCCTCTCTGAAACCTTACGGTGAGGTTGTTGATCGATTCACGTATCTCGGTATTCGCACAGGCCACAAATGTACCACGAGAGATAAAGCTAAACCACACATTTTCGAAACGCGAGCAACACTTGTCAATGTGAGACATTAATGGCGTCAGAAAAGAATTCTACCGCAGCTGAAGGGTAGTTTATACGTTTCGAAAGAAAGGAGTTCATGGTTTATATTTGCTGAACTCGGCTCCTTCAAACTGAAGACACTGAACGTTTCTAAACAGTTTATCACTAGTGCCTTCGCAACACAGTTTATTGTAGAGGCGGAAATCCTGCGCGTAAGCAACCACTTGGCAACGGATCACAACAAGCAACAAATAAGACGTACCAGGTCAACAGGATGCAGGCCCAACTACCGTCTACTGAACCAGAGACAAACCGTGGCATGGCGACGCAAAATAAGAACCACTACAACCAAGCTGATTTCAGTGCGATCTTCAGGCCTTTTAACCTGGGGCCGATGCAGCTCGCCTTGTGCGTGGCTGGGAAGCCTACAGTATGTGACACCTAATTGGTCCCGGTGGAGAGCATGCTATCACCTCCTAGCCGAACAGCCGACTTGAGGTTAGCCTGTCGTTGTGCGCCGATGACGTCTTAATCCGACCTGTTTACTCGATGTTTATTCGAAAGTTTTTCGAATATCAGGTCCCTAGTCCTTGGCCGCTTCCCATGGGGACACAATGCTTCTTTTCGCAATCTGTCCCTGCGCCTCCCAATTATTTTAACCCTTCCTTCTTCACGAAGTTATGGCAAGTAAGTATCTGTCACTGTTTTACTGCTGTTTATGGAGATGCTTATGATATCCCAGCTGAGCACGGATGGGAGCGGACGGGTGGAACAATGAACACACCAGCTGTGTGAGTACAAATGCACATAGAACTTTGAGAGTAGGTAAAATTGTTCAATGCACTGAGCGCCACACCGAAGTAAAAGCTTCAAAAAGGAACCTGTCCTACTTACACCTCTTCTGATAATCCTGTGGTTCTCTGCCAAAACTCCGGTGAATTTTTGAACTGGTAGGTGTAGATGCAGAGCAAAATGGCCATGGAATATACAACGTTGATCCACCAGAAGAAGATCATTTGCCGACGCCAGAAACCATAGCTCACCTGAAAATGAATGTTGGAGGCATAATGAGACAATACTCGGCAGAACGTAAAAACCTCGTGTATTAGGTGATGACCACTAACTGGATAGGCAGTATAAATAAACACAATCGCTCCCGCAACACAATGGTTCTCGAAAAATAAGCCCTGACTGACTGCTTATGACGGGATTAAAGTTAGATGATGCATCAAACTCGAGCACATTAATGCACATTTACTCTTAGAACACTGGTTGCTGAAATCGAAAACCATGAGCCGTATCTTTGAGAATGCCCCTAGTTCGATTTTCTTTCTACGCGAAGATGTGGTTGAACGACAGTGGTGCGACGGTGCCTCAACGCCGGCGGTGCCATCGGTGATGGGTCGTGACGGAGGACGATGGATGATAACGAACGTATGATGATGAAAGATGGTGACGATGAGGGTGGTGGACGTTCCCTGGATGGTGATGGCGAATAGTGATGGACAATGAGAGTGAATGACATAATGATGGAAGTCCATTGGGTGATGACGAATGATGACAATGGATAATGACGACGGATGACCACGGGTGACGGTGATGGAGGATGGTGAATGACGGATCGATGATGAGGTATGATGGTAAATTACGGCGAATGACAATGTATGACGATTGATAGATGATGCCGGATAGTCATGGGTGATAATGATGACGATGGATAATGATGAACGATAATGAATGATGGTAGCTAATGGTGGAAGACGATGAATGATGAAGACTGATGGTCCCGGAAAATGGATGATGGCGACAATGACGACTATGAGGACAGTGACGACGACTACAGTGACGATAATGATGATGATGACGTGAATGATACTAACGGTGATGGAGTGCAATATGCCAATGATACAGATGATGGTATGATTTTTACGTCATGACTTCCATTGAATTAATCAGCGGGTTGTAAGACGGGGAAAACTGGTGTTACTGTCAGCAATGTTGATAGAAGCTAAAGTATAATCCACAGCCTCCAGTTCCCTTCAGACGGTTATTGTTAACCAAGCCGGGCACGTTCAGCTGCACGAGGTTACTTATTCAAGGTTTAACTTATTGTCCGAACTATCCTCGTCAGTATCTGAGAATATTGTCGGAACCGTTACTTGCTGCATACGATGAGCAGCATGCCGCAGTTTTCTTCTCAAAAAAAAGTGAGGGTGACAGACAGGGTGACAGACAGGGTGACAAAGAACCCACAGGTGAATGAAGCCCCTATGCAGGCCAGCGACGCGTACTGCAAAAACCATTCCGATAAAAGACGAAGCTAAGAACCAAGGAAAGGGAACCATAAGTGCACAGAAAGCGCGGCTTCTGTTGTGCAGATAATATGGCATCAACGAGACAGAAAGGAAGCCGACCAGGGGTTGTAGGATTGATAACTGTGTCTTAAATTTAGCCTGGAAGACCGCACACAACTTACCTGAAAGAAAAACATGAAGTAGATCAACATGACCATGTAGAATATTCGGAAGATGACGACTGGTTGTTGGATGGAAATCAACAGCATACTCAGGCAACAAACGACAATCCAATATTTGACGCAAAGAGCACGAAGCAGTTCGGCTAAAGTAGGTAAGAAAGCGAAAGAAACTTTAAGTACAAGGAAATTTGTTAGGTCACAATCCACTAGGTCTCCAGTGCGTCTCAAGTTAAAAATTCATTGGCAGCTTTACAGCTAACTACCGAATAACGAGAACAATTGGTGAAATACACTCATTTGCAAACAAATTTGGTTTTGCGAGAGACTCACCTGGAACCCAGCTGGATCTCTCGTTTGTGATGTTTCCAGGCAACTGAATGTGCTGCACCAGGCCGCCTCACGTTTCAGTTGGTACGATATTCGAGATATCGTGATACATGTATATTCGTAATGCACAATGAACAATTGAACAATTGGTGTTCAGATTGGAATGACGCATGGAGAAGCACACGTCCAGACGGCATGAAAGGCTATACCCACCTACACTTAACTGCACATGTAATGTTACTGAAACAGTGCACAATAGGATTGAACCGCATCTTCTAAGCACCATACCGTAAAACTGAGGCGAGAAGACAATCATAGGTCCTACACCTAGGTTTCACTGGAAGAATGCTGCAAAAACCTGCATAATCCGGTTCACACCGGTCAAGATGCCAATGACCAGCGTGGCTAAAATCAGACAGAAAGCACTAAACCAGTTTCATGAGAAAATAGCAACAGAGTAAAGGGACAGCGGAAAAATCACCAAGTGACGTACTAAATCTCCGGTATGCCGTGTTGTCCACAGTACCGAACGCGAAAGTTGATCCAAACCAGGATTCAACACTGGTTGCCAAGTGCCGGTCCCAAATCGAGGTGCCACGCCCAATAGGATGTCCCACTGATGGGTATCCAGTGGGAGAACGTGTGGTGAAACGACGATATGAGCGCTCGTTCACAAAGAGACGGAGAGTCAGCCAGAAGAAAACTAGGAAAGTTATCTAAAACAAATAAAAGACATGCTAAGAGCTCCATCATTACACACATGTTCCATAACCAGCATTCTGTTAATTTTGGTGGCCCATCAACAAATGCGCTAATAGAACATTTGTTGGGTGTAAAGTACCAAGCACCTTGAATTAATTCGTTCTCAACAATCAACAGGTATACCTTGAGAGGGAACGTAAATAGATGTCTCCCTTAGTTACAACTGAACGGATTGAAAAATCGTCAAATGACTAAATTAAACCCCAAAGCTACAAAAGCTCATCGGTCAGTTAGTGCCCAGCCGGAGTACCCAAGGGGCAATCACAACACAACAGGACATGGCCAATCAAACACGAGAAAAACAGAATTCAGGGACAGGAAACCGTCGGAAAAAGCATAGGACATTACGCGATCTGTCCCACTCAAGGCGGTCAGAGGACCACGCTGGATGGAAAAGTACCCACTTCAACTTTGTATACTAGGAAAATTCGTTCACCTAACTAAACCTTTACCGAAAAATTCTCCTTGCTCCAATCCGGCCAAACAAAAGTTTTGAGTTCAAAAGTGGTCACGAAGACTCGAATTCACGGCTATCAAAACCAAAGGGCTTTTATTACAGAAACCAATGTAAAAACAATCAATCAAACCGAATAACAAACTAAGCCGGCCCGCAGGTCAGGACACATGGTGCCGTGCGGTAACTTATGGTGCCTCCAAGTTCGAAATGGGCTGAAATCATTCCACGTTAGGAAACAACGGCTTTTAAACGTATAGATACCAATGTTTTACATAGCTATGATTTGTCCACTGAACTGGAAACAAACCAGACCTAATTATCGATGGCGGGGTTAATAGGCACTAACGGCTCTGCTGTATGAATTGAACAACGGCGGGATAATAGGAAAATCAGCACCCTCAACGCACGTTGCTTACCGTCTGATTGTGAAAAAGCCACATTTTTCAAGGATTATTGAAGAAATTCCCGGGTTTCATGAACCAAAAAAGTGTCTCATCCAGGATACCACACAAAAATGAACAGTCACATGCAACTGGAAGGTCATCCTGCTGCGAGTGAAACATGACTAGCATTTGATCAACCCGGAGTTGTACTATGGGGGTCTAAACCTAACTGCACTCTAGCATTATGCTACTGTATTAACTGGCGTTCACAGCAGATATGCTTGTGATGATAGCAACTGCTAACAATGGTCTGCCTAAGCGAGCATTCAGGCATTGTGCCATAGAGACTAATTTTTCAGTTGCTCGAAAAGTCACTCTGTTTTTTTTTGCTGCACCTGGGAAATCCTCCAATTCGACTTAGCTATAAACCGCGTACCATAGGCACATTGGTTCCAGCTACCACAGTTACTATCACCGGAAAGTGGAAGAGTGTGGGACATCGAGCCAAGCATTGGAGGCGATGACATGTTCAGTTAGTTCGGGGACTCAGTAGCTACGCAGTGAAAGCGATGGATTTGATGCACGAGCGCCACTGACTGCGCGATTGGGCCATTTCTGCCAGTGTCATTAACCAGTGGTGAATTGAGTCCCGGGGCCCCCATCCAGGGAGGCGGCAGTTGTCGACCCGACTAAGTTTACTGGTTAGTGTTTTCATATTTCGTTGCCAGGTCGTACACTGTCCAGCTCTCTGTCGCTTCCACTCAGCACAGGACTCGGTGAAAAGAGCTCTGCGAGACAGATGGTCTTCTGGCATTCGGAGTACATGGCCTATACAGTGTAACCTATGAAGCATGAGCAATTCGCCTATCGCGGGAGTTCCTTGTACCTAGGACCATCTGGCGTACCTCAATATTACTAATCCTATGTTTCCACCAGACCACACCAATGCTTCGGAGACACCGGTCGTCGAACACTAACATCTGTGCGCGTAGAGGCCACGTCTCTGATCCACTACTGCGGTGTGAACTCTGCCCTTGGCAGATAAACTGACGTCACGTCGGCGCCATAGGTGTCGGAGGTTGGCAAAAGCTGCCCTGGCTTTTCCTATCCAAGAAGTAATCTCATCTTCAGCTAGTCCACCTGAACTTATACAACTGCCCAAGTAAACAACCATGTCGATTGGCTCGTCTGCAAGCATGAGGTTTGGGTTTGGTCCCACAGAGCCTTGTAGCAGCACTTTGCAGGTGTGAAGCGCGTGTCAAACCGTGGGGCAGAGTTATTAAGGTTATTGAAAATGATTTGCATTTTTGAAGGATATGAACCAAGGAGAGCAATATCGTCTAAATACTCAATGTCTGTGAGCGAATGTCCCAGGAGCATTTAGACTCTAGAGGCTTCAGAGGCAGGCGGAGAAATTTCAAGCAGCATATCAATAACAAAGCTGAAGAGAAAAGGTGAGAGAGGGCAGCCTCGTCTTACACCACTGAATGTGGTAAACTCAGGCGAAAGCTTGCCGTATACTCGTACACACCCACAGGAGTTCGCATACAGTACTCTCATAAGGGATATAAATTTGGAAGGGACACCCTCGATTGGCAGACACTGCCAAAGTTTCTGACGATCGACAGATCCAAAAGCAGCCTTCAGATGAAGAGAAACGAAGAGAAACGAACGTGGGACGTTTGAAAGAGTGGTGATGATCAAGAACTTGTCTCAAGGTAACGATATGGTCAATGCATCCTCGGCCAGGGCGAAACCAAGCTTGATTCTCACGAATCTGTCTCTCTCGATAATCGACCAACCTGCGCAAAATAATACCAGAGAGCACCTTAGATGCGACGGATACCAGGCTGATGCCACGATCAATTTCGCATAACGTGCTTGCGCCCTTTTTATAAAATTGGGATCACGGTTGAGGAGCTCCATCCGACTGGTGTTCTGTTTTCGTTCCAAATCTTCTTCAGTATGGTTGTCTGACTGTTCATCAGGACCCAGGTGCATTGTCGCACTTGAGGATGGATAGCTCAGGCTGGATTTCGGTTGTTGACGGCGGGCCGGTGGCGATGTCCCATTCAGGCCTGCCGAGTTCTTCAAGTTGTTGTGTTGAGAGACCAGCAGCAACAAGATCTGCTGATCTGGACGATATCCATTGTTCATTTAGTCGAGTCGGATGACTTGGATAAATAGTTCTAAGAGTTGAGAGCATAGCTTTTTTTGACCGCTTCCATTCAACCTCCAAGCAATTTTCGTTATCCACATAACTGTTTCCAGTAGCTTTCTAACCAGACCAGCTCGATACTCTTGAGCCACCGAAACTTGCCGAAGCTGAATCGAGCTGCTCTGCTTGGGCGCGCGTAATGCTGACGGGAAACAAAGTGCTAACCTGCCCCGCACGATAGCACGATTAGGGTGAAGTTGAGTACCCCAGAAGGAACGACAATCCATCGGTAACTGATAACCACATGGTCCCATTTAGTCCATGACTGTCTTGCTGTTGGTGACCTCCAAGTAACCCGATGTGAGCGTTTGTGTTGGAAGTTCGTAGTGACCAGGAACAGATGATGATCAGCACACAACTGAAGCAGTCGCTCCCCATTATCCGCACACTGAGAACCGACTTCAAATCTACTACCTGACTATGCTTCTTCCGGACTTAGTCGTCCAACTTGGGCATTCATATCACCCGCCATGATTACTATATCCGTCCTTCTTGCTGACCGGAACAGCCGCGACAGATCTCGATAAAACCTGTACTTCTCAATTTCAGAATGGCAGTCTGTCGGGGGGTATAGCAATACGACAAATAGACACCGTTTACCGCATCGACCTGCGTTAATCTTAATTGAGCCAGCAACCGCACAGCGCAAAGACGACTGTTTACTGGGATCCAGTCCAGTAAGGCGCTTTCAGCCTTGGGGCTGAGTGCAACTCCCACACCGTAGATACCACGAGCCACTGCGTCAGGATCACCGGATACACGAAGAGTGAAATGTGGAACATCTGGGCTCGTCCTAAGCCGCTTAAGGAGCACGACCGAAGTGGGGTCTTGTATGTGTGTTTTGGAGACACAACATACATCGATAGAGAGGGAAAGCACGGTTTCAGCAAGGGATGCCTGTTGCCCAATTTGACATAGAGTACGGACATTAAAGGCTGCAACGTAGATCAGATCAGATCAGAGGTTAGTAAGTGAAACAGTGAAACAATCTCGGGCCATGGCGATTCTGTTATCTTCGGGTAAGACTGAACTGTATAAAGGCAACTAACCTGCAAGCCCAAGGCACCAACCGAATTGTCCCATTTTTTCATACCCAGTTCTGCCATTTCTAAGCCATCTGGAGTGACCTGTTTCGGAAGTTCAGCGGTTGTCAGATTCAAACCGTAGACATATTGAATGAGAATGAGCACGATTGCGTACAAGACAATCAGTGGGCTGGCATAGAGACACGCTGCCCTCGAGTTCGGACTGATCCACACGATGCACGCAGAGAGAAGGAGAATGAAGGACAACCAACTTCGGTAGGTCACAGCCCAAGCCTAGGAAGTGTTAAGGTAGAAAACAAAGTGAGATTCAGTGACTGAGCGAAAACAGCTAATAAGAACGGCACGTTTCAGACTTTCATAGGTATTAGAGTAACCGGACAACCAGTCGCAAAAAAAAAAGACAATTGGGTTCTACAAGTAGTAGTTCTTCAAGAACTACACATGTTCCCAGACAATAAAAAGTCAAGGTTCACAATTGTCATGGTCAGTCTGGCACATTGCGTGAGGGAAAACTGAATAATAAGGAGCGCACCCGATAAGTATTACGGAACCCCACCCAATAAATACCGCTGTTCAAGGTCTCGTGTGCCCTTCGTAATAGGGCTGGCGCTTGCAAACCGTTTACCCTAAAGCATACGGCCACCGATCAAGGTAGTAAATAGATGCCATCAGTGTTGCCATTGAAAACTAGTTACAAAAATCTCTCTGAGAGGAAATACACAACTGGTTGTTTAAAACCACGCTCTCGAAAGAGAGACTGCTGTTTTTCTCTGTAGCTACCCACATTGCCCTGTCATGGAGATCAGTACACGGGGGAGACCAGCTGCCGATAACATGATAGTACCCGTGTTCATTTGATTCGAGACAGTTCAGTGGTTGGCAAGTGAAGCTGGCGGTCAGAAAATCCATGGTTCGAACCAACCTTGGCTTCTCGATTGCTACTGTCTAGGACAGGGCAACCCAGCAATATTTGAACCCTTGGAGTTGCATGTCAGCTATGCAATGAAAAGATGCCACAGCCGAAAGATTTTTATCATTACTTAGTCTGAGTGCCTTCCATGGTATCCAACATCGTTCTTCAGATCCAGTGGGCAAACTCTAGGGCTGACGTGACTGCTAGCACTGTCCCTACTGTTGTGGCGCATCATTTTCATCTCGCGGAAACCAACTGTCAGGTGATAAAAGCACCATTGTTCTACCACAATGAGCCGTTGGTCAAGGAGCCCTTGAAAACTTGATAAATGTGATGGAAATGTGTAAAACCAGTCGCCCGTATCTCGAATTTGCTAGTGTCAGGATGAAGGCGCCACTTAAACTTACCTACCTTGGGGCATCTTGTTTTGGTACCCTAGCCAACGTTAACGGTTATGAAGCCCATGAGGATTAGCAAAACTCATGATTTGATATCTGACTACATACTAGCATATAAGCATGCTCACATAACCCACAAAAAAACACCAACTATTGCTTACAAATGGCAGTAAAATTGCCCGACCAAAGTTAGGACAAATCGAACGAAATCCCAATCCTAATAAAGTAAAGCCGATGAATACCCACAATGAGAACGGCCCTGGGTTTGTCAGCTTCCTGGAAACATGATAACAATGGAGCAGACACGTCATTTCCACTTTCACTGGCTATTTTCTACAGTGGTTATTCGCATCGATATCCGACGGAGATGAGTGAAGCTCACCTTGAGTATTATCCCCGAAAAACTGAAACCGCCAGCTGGCCAACAAGAGTTTTTTGAACGACTTGCAACCCGATCACCGTGGTTGGCGTTATCCATCATCTCCAAAAGTAAGCTTGAGACAGTAGTAGCTCGGCACCGCATTTAACGAAAGTGCTTACAGTAACCTAAAGCGATAGTGCAAAGCAGATTTTATCAGTCTTGAGGTGTCCTGTCTGTTGCAGCAGAACTAAGGAACAATAATCCTGTTGGAAGAGGTTGCGGTGTTGGGTATCTCCTATTCAGCTTCACTAGAAACTTGTAACAGCGCTTACTGCTTATCGAATCCCATAGTTACGGCCCACAATCGGTGCATAAGTCACGTAACTGAGGTACTGTGTGTGCCCAGCACCAGTGAGCTACGCAGGCGGAATTGTCTCCCGAGACGAGTGTTTGTCTTCGTGCCTCCTTCACAATGGTGCGAACCGCGAGGTAGACGTGTGACCTGACAAAGGGGTGATATTGGTGTAGTCCGTCTTCCAGAACGAGGTCCCGCAACCGTTCTCATGCTTGGCTGGTGGCATTGAAAGAAATGGTGGCGAACTGTTGTCAGTTTTCTTCAAGACAGTTCGACTGAGTGTTTGGAGGTGGAGGCACTTAAGATTGTGATAGGCTCGCATCATCTCGTTTCCTCAACCAGTCTCTACTTTGCTCACTGTAGGGCTTCAAGTATAATCTGATAAACCTTGTGGTTGTACGACGGCGAAACATCAGTGTCAACATTGATGTTTTGTCCTCTAATGATGATGCGCGACCAAAATAAGTTTACATCTGTAACACTCTTGCGGTGCATACCTGCCATGCCACCCGATGGGTGGCACGAGGGCTGGGATACTGCCAGGTTGCTCAGACCTAGACGGAAGCAGTCGAGATGCTGGGGTTGGGTTCGAACCACGGACCTTCCGGTCAGTAATTTCGTGCATTAATCGCTGGGCTACCTCAAGTGCAAACAAAAAGATAGGGTAGGTTAAAATATGGAGTATCAGCCCTATCCTTAAATTCAATTCAACAAAGACGTTCAAAAATATGGCAGTGACTACCACAAAATCAAACGTACCATCATAGCTATCAACGTAACAATGTAACTGTGTCGAATTGCTGAGAAGTGCAAACTGAGAAGTAGAGGACGTTCTGCTCTCATGTTGTTGTTTCCCCCATCTATACCCATTCCGTAAGGATTCAGAACAAACGGCGGCGTGAGGCTGAAAAGTACGTCTAAATGTGGCTGGATTCTATCAGTAACTCGGTCCGTTAGTTTGGCGTGAAAGCGAGGATACTTGCGAGTGTTCGAGTCTGGTTCAGGTTGTAAGTTATGAGCTGGCGTTTCCAGTACTGGCGGATTTGTGCAATCTGATTGACCGTAGTCCAGTAAAGCGATGTCCTCTGGCGTTTGTTCAATTCCAATGGAGTTGTTATTGATGAGGATTCTGTTGACATCGCTATGAGGAGACTGAGGACTGGGGGTAGGCGCAGCATTGGTACTTCCGGTCGTGTGGACGTCCGGAGAGACTTGCGCAGTCTCATTCGTCAACGAGACTGAGGGCGTCTTGATGTTGATTTTTGCGGTGTTCGCTGACTCTGAAGAAGCAGGCACTTCATCCAAGGGCAACAGGTTTGCGCATTCCAAAGGGTGACCTGTCTGAAAGGATTTCGAACACATCAGCTTGTCAGGTGCGATAAAACTGATGAAGTCACTTAAATAACCGCATGAGGAAAACATAATCTGCTGTCTAAATTTGTGACAAAGAGTTCCATAAAATGCAAAAAGTCAGGAAAAAACCTAGGACTAAATATTGCGAGATCAAAAGAGAACGCTCTGTTCAGCACGAATAGAGCAGGGGCAATACAACTCATTAAGGCTCTATCACACTCAATATCACTCTGTTTGAACGTCCGTCAGCAAGAGGGCAAAGATAAATGCTATTCGAGACCCCCACTAGTAGCACAGATGGTTCGAATCCGAGCGGAAGAGAAAACTGCAAAGTATATTCCATCATGCAGCCGACAAGTGCGCTGGATGGATGTCGTTCCATTTTATCCACAGGCTTCTAGAACGGGTCAGAAGAGTAGAACGCCTATTGGATTCGTTTCAAAGACTTGTCCCTGTTATTTTTTCACTAGCAGAAGCTGCAAAAAATTCAAGAAACATAAATTCAAGAAGTAGACCACGCTTAATCAAGACTATATTGTCTGGATATCCTACTACTCAAACCAGGTCGCACGTCCCGTCAGTTCAACATCCTGTTATTACACTCATCTCACCCAAAAGTCAAGGTTTGTATTTCAGGTTAGTTCAACCTCACCAAAGTCCAGCTGTGGTACTTTTAGGTTGATACTGATATCTGGTGAAAAATCATTTCAGTGTGAACTTCAGAAGCGCGTAAGATATGAATGGACCAGGCCACGAAAGTAAAGCTAGCCATTCGACTACACGTTTAAGCAACACACTGGGAACCCTATTAGAGCACATCCGTCAACTCGTCCACGGAATGTTAGTTCTGTGATATCCAGTGATGCGCCGAGCAATAATTAATCGTTTCAGTCCGCTCGAGGCGCATTTAATTTAAAGAAATCACTATATGATATCGGAAATACCATTCGACCAAAGTTACTGTTAAGCACCTGATAAGTAAAAAGTGTTCTGCTATAACATCCTTTGGGTGCCTAGTTGTCATGCCACCCGATGGGTGGCACGAGGGCTGAGATACTGTAAGGTTGCTCAGACCTAGACAGGAGTCGTCAAGATGCCGAGGTTGGCTTCAAACCACAAACCTTCCGGTCACTAAGTTCGCGCTTTAACAGCTGAGCTGTTTCGAACACCTGATGAAAACTGGGAGAAAATAACTTTGAGAAGGCACCACCAACGTGTGTGCCTTTCCGCGGTGGATCTGGGTTGACCGTGACACAACAAAGAGAATAAACGAGAATTACGTCATGAAATTAGGAGGTCGACCACAAGACTGACCAACCAGCGTCAAGTGAAACTATCTGTCGTGATGTAACTGTCAGGACACTAAAACTGACTCAGCTATCATAGCGGCTGCCAGGGTGGAAGATGCAATAGGCTGGAGTGTAGGATCTATGTGGAGTATTGGTCAGATTACGCGCAGTAGTCTTCATGAGATAAAATGAGACTTCACCAACACCGGATCCTCCCTGTGAAAAGCTTCTAATTTCTTATAGATGTGTTCCCTACTCTAGTACTGACGACTGCGGTCCAATTGAAAGACCTAAACTTCACACGGTCAAAATGAAACGTTTATCAGTATCAGAGATGCACGGAGGAGTAAAAACTCGGTTACGACTCACCTCCTCCACAACAACAGGTGATATCCGGACAGGTGTACTGGCATTTCGGACGTTGCGCTGAATTAGGGTTAAAAGTAAAAAAAGATAGTAACCAGAGAATTAAGACCGATAAAAAGCTTAACCACGGGCATATCAAGTGAATTAGGACATTCGATGCGTAACATCAGTGCCAAAATGCACAAGAAACTTATCGGACGAGGAAATTTTAAAGTGGGGAGTCTGAGTGAAGAAACTGTCCACTAAAAGCAGACCCTCAAGAGCGAGACCCACCTCGGCGTTCATTAAGTCCCCTATCCGCAAACACATCACTATGGAAATGTTGCGGGTGCTCCCTTAGGACAGAACACTCGGGGACGTACCAAATGAATATCGCCCAATTTTGAAAAGTGCCTTGGCAATGAATTGTCACAAGCAAACTGAGCCGTGGACCGATATTTAAACAACTGTAATCAATAATCGCTCGACCTAAAGCTGCCACCTTGACGTGGTGGTCGGGCTTGAGTGCTTCAATGGTCCCGCGGGCTACACTGGCTGGAAATTCGTTCCACAAGGTGCAACCGTGCCAAGAAGGTCAAAGGGGAGCAAGTAGACTAAGAAACCCGAGATTCCGTACTAGGACTAATCGTGCCACGAGGCGGTCTGGGGGCAAAGTCATACTGTCCTCTGTGATAGGAGTGTGAAGGCAGTAGGGTGTTTCCCCCAGGCGACCAGTATGTCCATATTCATGGAAGCGGTGATGCTGCCTTCACCCGAGGAAGGACGGGTTAGAAAAGGTCGGCCTTAAAAACCGCACACTCCGATCGCTCAACGGTTGACCGTGATCGCCGGCGCACTATTCAATACGGCCGAAATACATTTAAACTCAGAGTCCGGTGCTGCTCAAAAGACACCTGCTGCGCGAAGCCGCATCAGGAGTGAGACAGTAATGCTTTACTCCTTGCGCCATCGGGTTAGGCCAACCCCCTGCAGCCGAGCAGGTCAGACCGCTGAGTCATCGGCTTCAGGTAAGGTCCCCAAAGAAAGCCCTACTGTCCGCTTCCTCGCGGGTCAGGCTTTTGAGTCAGAGGTTAGGGGCAGGGTCATCGAACAAGACCCTACATCCTCCCACTGCCTTGTGGGTCAGGCTTAAGGTGGGGTACCTTAACCAAACCCTCTTCCTCGACCTGGGCAACCGGAAAGTACCACTTGCCCGCACAGTTCTGTGTCCACCGATGTCCCTCCCAAACCCCTCCCCATCACACAAGCAAACACTGCTGGGTCATTTGACTGTCAGTTATCTGACTGATGGCCCTCATTCACCCCGCTGCCCATCAACAATGAACAAATAACACATTTCTAAATCCATGAAATCCTTTCTACACAGGAGCGTTTAACGTCCGTACTTTATGTCGAATTGGCAAACAGGCAATGCTTGCTGAAACCTTATACTCCCTTAAAATTGGTGTATGCTTTGTCTCCGAAACACGCATGCAAGACCCAAGCGTGGTTATATATCTCAAAACGCCAAGGGCGAACTCAGCTTTTATAAATTTCTCCCTCCGGCGATTCAGAACCGATGACTAGTGGAATATATTGTGCGGGAGTTGTACTCAGCCTCAGAGCTGAACGCGCTTCGCTGGATTGGATCCCAGTGAACAGTCGTCTTTGCTCCGCCCGGTTATCCAGCTCAATCAGGCTCAATGCCTCTCGGCATAAAAAACGGTGCCTGTTTGTAGTGTCGGCTTATGCCCCAACGGACTGCAGTTCTGATGCTGAGGAGGATATTTCTATAGAGCGTTAACCAGACTCATTCATCAAACAAGAAACACTGACACTGTGATCCTTGCGGGCGATATAATGCTCAAGCAGTCGTCTGAGCTCCTTGGAATCACATATAGGTGGCCGATTCGGAGTCGATGCTCGTCGCACAGACAACGAAAAGCGACTCCTCCAGTTGTGTTCAACTGTTTCTGGCTAATACGAACATTCGACATACATGTTTGCATCACAAAACCTGACGGCCACCAACTGTGGACCCAGTTGGATCACGTGGCCATCAATCACCGGTGGAGAGCTACAATTCAAGACTACCGTTCCTTCTGGGGCACACGACTTGATTCCGATCACGCCATGGTGCGTGCACGCCTGACAGTGCGTTCCCCCTCAGGCGCTCGCAAGTCAGCAAGAGGCATGCCAATCTACCATCTTCGAAGAACTACCACAGCTAGACAGTATCGATCTGAACTAGCCCAACAACTATCCACATTAAACCAACACTTTACTGGTAGTGAGCACGTGGATGAAGCATGGCAAAATGTGAAAGGAGTTATGCAAGTGGCGTTCAGTGTTGTCTGTCCGACTTCTCCGATTCGACCACAAGACCCCTGAATGTCGTCGAGATCGCCACCCATGATTGATGTCAGGAAACCCATACCAGCAGGCAACGAGCACGACGGTGCAAGCAAATCCCTCAAATGCCAAATAAGGGAGAGCCTGAGGAAGGACCGAGAGCTCTGGTGGAATCGAAAGCTCACGGTTTGGTATACGCTTCACACCTGCAAAGTGTAAAGTGCTACTGTAGGACTGGGTGGGCTCGAACCCTAGCCTCATGCTTGCGGATGAGCCGAGTGAGGTAGTAGACAAGCTTGTCTACCTGGGCAGCCTCAATCAGTCCCGGTGGTCTCGCGAAAGATGATATTTCCATCCGGATTCGGAAGGCCAGAGTAGCTTTTGTGAACCTGCATCACCTGTGGCGTAGGCATGACATCACCTTATCCGTCAAGGGTCGAGTTTACAATGCTACATTGCGCTCCACATTACTATACTGATTAGGAATCTGGCCGCTGCACGCCGAGGACGTCAAAAAACTTTCAGTGTTTGACCATCGATGTCTTCGGAGCATTGTCCGAGTCTGGTGGGAACACCGGATCAGCAATGCTGAAGTACGTCGTATGGTTTTCGGAAGAAATAACCCACCCACGATAGATGAACTGATCACACTGCATAGGTTGCGATGCCTTGGCCTACTGCGAATGATCAAGTGCACGAATAGCACTATCCTGGATGGCGATTTGAGGGCTCCGTTTGGGATAACTGGCACCCATGTTAGTCGTCTCGGAGAGGATTTGGTGTACGCGCTCCGAGCGCCGAAAACGGCGATCGCTTCGCACAGCTTTGGGCTGACCACTATCTGTTCGTCATGAGCACAAACTCTCAGCACAAATGTGAGCGAAGAAATTTTCGCTGTTTTCTACCACTGGCGAAGAGATTACTCCCTGGGGAGAAGCTCCGCGTATGCGGACTACAGTGCATCACTTGGCTCAGATTCCATCCAGATACAAAATACACTGAGCAGTCTACATAATGTTGCCATGCATCCTGGTATGCAACTTGCACCCTCAGAGGGCATAATGCTGGACGAGTAGACACCAAAGCTGGCCACGGTACCAGAAATACTATATGGTGGGGAGATTAACCTAGTTGGTTAACTGTATCACGTCGGATGGCAGCATTGCCGACGAAGTGAATGCTACAATCACCAAATTCCGTTCTGCATCCCTTCAGCTTAGATATTTCTGGGATCAAATTGACATTAGCCTGTCGGTGGAAGGCAGGGTCTGGAACGCGACAATGAGTCCAATTTTGTTTTACGGCTGTGAAGTCTGGCCGCGCTGTGTTGAAAGCAAGAGAAGACTGCCTGTGTTTGATCATCGGTGCCTTCGAAGCATTGCACACGCACAATGGGAACATCGAATTTGCAACGCTGAGGTGCAGCGAACAGTTTTTGGTAACAAGCCAACTGCTTGCCCAGTCGAAGAATTGATTCGGCCGCACCAACTAAGCTGGCTGGAAAATAGGTTCCGTATCCCAGGCGATCGATTGTGCCGTGCCATGTTTCCCACTGAAAGATAGTACATGGTCTGAAGATAGATTACGAAAAATATAACAAAAAGCCTTGGTTGCTAGGGTGAATATCGTCGGCGGGGCTCGTGTATCAAAGACGCACCACATCAATGGTTGAATGCACCCACCGACATGATTATGTTACGCAACCAGTGGTGGTGGTGTTTAGTCTCTTGCTCCCAATTATTAATCTGCTGCTCCTTTCTAATTTTACTTTTATTCTGTAAAATGATTTTCCGTACCCTCTCTCTTACATTACCTGCTACCGTAATCTGCGGCGACCCGAACCACCGTACATACGTACACGGTTCATGGTTGTGAAACTGAACTGGACTGCTCTATCAAAACCGATCGTGACGTCGACGGTATTGACGACATCGCTACGAGTGTCGTTTTTCCAGTGACTTTCAACGGTCGCCAAGAGAGAACAAACGATTGCTGAAGAGGTCAACATACGGGTTCCTTGATCTGGTTGGTCGAATAAATTGAAACAGGGTGATACGGCCACTTGTGAGAAGAGCCTTCTCCATCTCCTGAGCCTTTATTGTTCATATCTTAAGCATTTTAGTGTTCAGGCTTGAGTAATCCGAGTACGCCATCATAACAATTGGTCGCTGGCATGCCAGTTCGGCATCTGCAAGAGTAACAAGCCTTGATACTATTCGCCCAACCGTGCACTGATGACGTCTCGTCGTTTGAGAACGAAAGGTAAGCAAGCTAATTACTAAGCTCGGCGAACAGATCAACAACCAAACAGTACTCATTCGGCCGTGCCAGAGATTTCGAGTAGACGGTCTTGAAAGTCACCAGTACGACCTCTCCCACGCCGTGGCATTTTACACCCAAATAACCATAATCATCTAGTAGGATCATCATAAACAGTTTTCGAGGCAGTTTAGTTCGATATTGTTAGGCCGCAGAAGCCTGCTATGGGGAAATGACGGAATCACTCCACGTTATTCTGCATTATGCCACCCGGTAAGAACTGGGTTCATTATTGATCTGTAGTTGGCGGTCCCAAGTCGACGAAGTGTGAGCAGTTGTGCTGTTGACTCACCCCAGTTGTTTGGGATCATCTCTTTCAGCCAGCTAGAGGCAAATAAGTGAAGCAAGCACCGACTGAGGATTTCACCTCCATCTTCGAATAGGGCGGATGGGAGTTCGTCAGGAACAGCCACTCGGTGATGCCTGAGGGAACAAAGGCATTCGCTTATTTCTGAAGCCATCGGGGGTTCTAAGTTTACTACCCAGGGCAGTGTTACGGTTCGGGAATTCGTGTGAGCAACTATACGTCGTCGAGTTATTGTACTCCCAACCAGGAATACATGTCCGAGCTTCGAACAGTCTCAGAATGTAGCATGAGATCCAGTTCTTAGATCTGCTTGGTTGCGCTGTTCCACGAACGGGGTACCAATCACCTTGTAGGGTTCCGGACAGTACTTTCTAGTAAGAGTCAACATCAGATGTGCTGTCCGAAAGCGACTTCAGTAGGTGCATTTGGTAGATTTGCTTCACATCACGACCCGATAGCTTCTGTGCGCCTCTGAAAAGCGTGAGAAGCAGCAATCACATATGCGTTCCAGAACGAATGACAGTCAGTAAATGACCCACGCTACTCATAGCTAATGGCGATGTAGTGTATCGGTGTTGGAAGCTGGCTCGATTGCGGGGGCACAATGCGGCCAAGCAGTTTCCATTGTTTCGGAAGTTAGGACGACACAGAAACGGCTTGTAATCGGCACATAATTGCATCAGGCGTCCGCCATTCTCCGTGACCTCTTGGTTGGCCGCAACAGGACAATCAAAGCGCCTTAAAAGTTGTCTTGGAGTGTATCAGGGCTACAATCTGAGGCATAGGCAGAGTCGATGAACAGGCAGTAATCACCGGCGCGCTTAAGGGATACTCCCATAGAATTTTCCACACGAACCGCACAGAGGCAACTATCAACGGGCAACCATTCAAGCGGAGAAGCTTCAGCTCGGTGGCTTACAACAATGCCAATCCCAGCCACAGCGGCTTCTGGACCACCAAAGGTGCGCAGCTAGAAGCGGGCGGAAATCGATGGGGAAGTCAATTTAGCAACCGCATCTCGGTCTCGTATCCTTGTTTCAGAGAGGCAGCACATTATTAGAAATCGAATGCAGGGTACATGTAAGAGCAGTCACTACATTAGAATCACCACATACCTGATCAAAGGATAACTTAGCGACGGAAGATCAAGGTGCGTAGACTGCATGGCTGAAGATAGTAAATGCATGTATCTAGGAGCCTCGAAGAAAGTGCATCATAGCGCACTCGTTGGCGTAGGCGTACCACATCTTGCTACAATGAATCCGTCTGCTAAACTTTCCATTGGAATTTTTGTGCGGTTATTATGTACTATTTTTTTTAATATCGGCCATTTTGGCTCCCCAATGTTCCAAGTAAAATATGATGTTATGCACTGTCAATCCCATGCAAATGAGGAACTTACAAACAATGTTGATCTCCTATTGGAGCTTTCTAACCAACGCCAAGTTTCGAAAGCCAGTACGTAGTACAGGAAAATTGTGAGCGGCGGCGCGATGAAATCCACTATACGGACATCAATTGGAAAAAGAATCTCCCCCGGTTTGTCGCAGGTAGTCTGCATGATATAGTACAAGCCAAGTAACCTGAAATGGATGTAAGCATCCCGGAGGTTAACACACGAATACTATATTTTTATGCAAAAATTGTTCATGTAGAACGTACTAAAACCTTAAAGTCAAGGATGCTAGATTATAATTGTAAAGTGCCTCGAAACCAAGAACACAGAACCACAATTTACTCACCTTGCAGTGAATCCGTTAGCAGGACAGATGGATTGGAAAAATGGAAATTGGTAGAGATAGTATAGACACACGTGCAGTCCGCTGTACACAAGCAAGAAGATACGCAGGCAGGCAAATGGCACAGGGTTCATCCCACTTCGGCACGCCCAATAAGTTCCTATTCCCAGAAAGGACAATAAGTAAACGGCTGACGGAACGGAGGGAGAAGTTATCCCCGTAACACACACCAGAAGAACACTGAGAAGAACGCATAAGTTATCGACAGCCCAGGCACGCCACAATTTTCGTCTATTTTCATCCCATGCACGAGGAAATGGCAGAGCGGCCATACTGGATGTGAACTTTCCGAAAAAAGGGTTGGCGGAACTTGAGTTGTTGGCCACCACTGGAGGTGAGGCGTACGGCGCCAGTGTGCGTTCACTCATGCCCCTGGGTGCAGGGGAATAACCCTGTCCGGAAACAGCTACGTTTCTCGTAACCGAAGCCTGCCTCCTTGACCCCCCATGACCACGTCGACTCACGTACACTAGCAGTCCAACTGCAATGGCCAAAATAAATATATCCGGAAGAACCAGACGCATTGCGCGGTAGGGCAAGACTCCGTTAAGTCTAGAAAGGATAGAACAACAAAAGATAACCTACCGTTGCACGCCTATTTGAGCCGCGATCGTAGATTCTTCACCTACAATCAAATGTATATGAATCCATTCATTGTACGGGGACCTACAAGTCTTGAGCGCATCATCGTACGGTGGCGCCACGGCCAAAATTATATGCAACGTGGGATGCGACAACGTAAAAACACAGCTCAACGTTACAAGCAGTATCAGAAAGACTTGAATTTTTGCTAAAAGCACATCGTTTGCCGGTAAAGGTACATACTTTTTGAGTGGCTGGAATTTGGTTGTGGTAGTAGTGGACATGCGAGTAAAAATACCAAGTACACAAAAGAAAATCCGTTGTATCTCACAACCGTGACTGGCAAATTATTACGACAAATGAGTTACCTAAGAATAAGGTGGTGACAAGGACCACTCTCAAAAGAACCGTATCCAAGCTAGCCATTTGTCTAGGTCATCCTAATTCAGCAATGGACTCAAGCCGAGGCGAAGGAGATGGAAAAGACCAGCCTTTTCTATTGGCTACTCCGTTTGGCGCTATTTACTTTGACCTTGAGGACGCCTATCGTTATCGGCGCTCAGTATTCGCACAATGGAATTGAAGTTTCAAAGGCTCTGACGCGTCCCTGATGGCCTCTCAGTACTCGCGCATTAGAATTGATTTCTAAAAAGCTACGACATTTTAACGACATTATAACGAATTATTATGCGAACTGTTTACATGGGCGGGTTGTTTAAGTCACCGAATCTTCAAGTTCATCAAATATCACCGACTGTGAATGTTGCTTAATGTAATAAGAAATCGCGAACTGCGGAAAAAGGAGAATCACTTACAACGGACGGAACTTTCAGATAATTGTGCAGCTGAAATAATTCACCGAACATTCCAGAAATGACGCGGCCCCTGTTAATGCAAACTATGCGGGGGTGCCAGGCCTGTAAATAATTTTTGCCCGATATTTGCTATTACGAGTTGAAATCGCGGAAGCCACATTCATTATTGCCGGAAAAAGTGCAAGTTTGTTGTTAAACAGCAGATTGTTCCATTGTAACTTGCGAAATATGCCAGGAAGGTTATGACGTCGAGCGTAGCGGACAGCTGAACGAACCTAGCTGACGCACAGGGCCAACATGCGGTGAGGGGTCCGCGATGCCTAATCAGCTGGCCGGAGCGCGACTATCCATCTCCGCCGGGGAAAAAGTCAAAATTAGACGACATGAAAAGTTGAATTTTATTGGCCGTTTTCATGAATGCACATGTCCTGCCGGGAAGCGTATGGCCTTCTTTTTGAGGAGTGTTCATTGAGCTATCGACGTCCTGCAATGAGAGAATGATACAAGCTTGGTTACCGAAATATCATTATGAGGTAGGCGGCCTACAAACTGGGAGCACTACTTACCCTATAATGTGAGGACTTCAGCGACTACAATGTCGTAGAATCTTGTTTACACAACGCAATTATCAGCGGCTATTTCGCATGCTACTGACTATAACCTTCAAGAAATACGAGACCTAAATGAAATGCATGAGGTCTCACTAACAGACGAACTATTTGGAGTTGATGGGTAACATGAAATCATCTTCGTCTCTTTCCTCTAGCTGGCGCTCTGCAGTGTTAGTCGTAGTAGTCAGGCATCCACTCAAGGCTGTCGAGCAGTTCCTCCTTGAACCCGAAAAAACCGACACACAGAATTCCGGGACACATTGTGCTGGGATTCTGTGCTTCGGTCCAGGTCAACATCATAAGACGTTTTCGTGGTGGACCGGTTAGCAAGCACACCTTTGCATTTTCTGGACAGGCCGAGGACAAAGAACCAACGATAAATTATATATCTTTGGACGCACATTTTGGACGAGCCTGAAGAGCATCACTGCTCAGCGGGCAAGGTTCACTATCACAACAGTTGACGTAATACGATAAGCGATCCTTTGCACACAAGCGGTCACTGATACTAGTAGGCCGGTCACAGCACACAGAAGCCCAAGTCTGTCTCCCTAGACCGCCATCTGGGTTGAGGTGCAGTATCCTCGACCACTGATGCCAGGCCATCGTTTGCAGACGTTGAGCCTTGCCGCAGCAGGATTTGCCCCTGAACAATCAATTGCTGTGGCCCTCCTGGGTTCCAGCCCCTGAAGCATATCCACCACTCGTTTCGGCTGTTTACGCAGGCCATCGAAAGCTGTCCGCGGTGGCTTAGGAACAAGTTTAAGGGGTACGCCTTGTTCCGGTAAGTTCTAATCCGACAGCCAGAGTTGATGGATTGGTAAGCAACCTAAGTAAATTTATGAGGGATGTGTCCTACTGCTTGGAACCGACTGACCCCGAAATACAGAGAATAAATAGACGCAGGGAGCCACATCGCCGGGTAGAAGGGACATGTGCATTCTCCAGCACCGGTTTCAACCGCCTGGGAGCACCTGGGTGTTTGCGCAACGAACTATAAATTAGTTAACGTAGGTTGACCTCACCTCGTTTGTTCCAACGCTATGATAGTGCAGCCTTGACGGTCGCGGCCCGAAGTGCCTGAAAACGATGGTACATGCATACGTAGTCATTCGACAGACCACGTTCAGAACGTAGCCGTCGCCCTCCAGGATTTTCCGTCGGTCGCAATGATACGACCTATGCATCTCAAATTCTTGCATGAGCCACTTGGCGTGCTGGGACGCCTTTTGTATGGTGTGCTCCAGTGTGTCGGAGTGGTGCACTCGGTTTTTAGGGCTACCATGGGCGTTCTTCAGACGGTTGTTGGTCACGTTACCAAATTGGAACATCCCGGATTGTGCGTGTACAGCCCATTTTCGGGCGATGTATAAACCAGTGGACCGTAAGATAAAAGACGAATCGCGGGTCTGTGCGGCCAAGTGTTTGCAGATCTTGCCGCAACCTGTGTGCTTGTATTATGATAAAAAAAACCTACTGTAGTCCGTTGCCCAAGTGAGCCAGGCGGTGGAATATGTTTCGGCTGTTCGCTGTTCTGTCGACATTTACTGCATCTGGGAAGCGTCGAAACAGCGCTATCTGCTGCCATCTGGAGAAGCATATGTGGCTATAGTGACCTTCCACTGACCGCATCACACTCATGCGTCAGGCCCCCAAAGCTTTGCTAGGACGGAAGGCATATCATCTGCCACAACAAAACTCAACTATGCGTCACCTACTCAGCAGAGCTGGTGGACACTACCGGTGGTAGTTGTATATGTCCTGAGTGGTAAGGACTTTGCCGAATTCATCGGTCAAAATTGCCACATTTCACACGACGGCATTCCATACACCAGCAAGGCCCTGCAGGTGCCCAACTTCTCTTCGGCTAGCCGTCAATTTCTCGGAAGCCGATCGTACAAAAATTTAGAAACCCTGTGATTATGTTCAAGATAATGAGAGGTGACCGCAAGATGGTTCCCCCGCCACCTTGAACAAAATCGCGCTGGACAGCCGGCGCTTTGCGTACTGTTTTTACTAGAAAACACGCTCAGCTTACTAGCTTCTTCGGATTCCTCGACTTTCCGTTTGTCTTGCAGGCCGCCCGCTGCATTCGTAAATCAGAACGGCGTTGGTGCTTCGATTACTGGATGAACGCACAAAAACCACATAGTTATCCTTCATGTATTCATTTAACGCCTTCTCAACCGCCGTGAAGTATGATAAGGATACAGCCCCGGATTTCTCAACAAACGTATGTGAAGCCACTTCAGAAGCCATGACACAGCAAATTCAAAGTCAAATGCGCGCCAAAAATTTACAAAGGAGATTAATTAAATCAAATTGCGAAAAAATGACGGCAGACTAGGGTGAGCACACACGCAACGGAATCCAACATTTTGGCGTAAAACGTTTCATTCCACTTGCAAACATTTTGCAGAAAAAGCATTCTGCATCCAAGGTGCGGCGGCTACGTGGCTTTGGGCAGTTGGATTTATGGCCAGGTTTACAAGAAGCGTAAATGGGGATCATGAATTGGAGAAATTTGCAATGCGGATATATGATAGGTTGGATTTTTGGCTAGCCAGGGAGACCCATAGAGGTAGAACAAAGTCGATGTAGGATCATAGACAGTTTAGGTGCGTTTGGAGATCCCTTTATGTGCAAAACACAGACCAGTTGGAGTGGATGACGACCATACAGGTCGTTCGAGGCCTGGGCAGAGGAGGGAATCGGATGAGATCGGAAAGGCCTGGCGGAGAATTGAGTCATTAATAGAAAAAGTAACTTAATTTATTATGGTTGGGGTACTAATAATACGTGGCTTAGTGGGATAGGATGGGGGTAGATTTATGCTTATTAGCCCAGCAGTCAAGGACTGGCTAATCTTGCCAGCGCAATATATGTATAAGAACATATATATAACAACTAATATAGCACAAGGGACATAGAAAATGATCAGTATAGGTATGCAGAGAGGTGGTGTGATATCGGACGGCAAACATATAAGGACTGATGGAGATAGATAGATGAAGATAGCTGGAACTTGCTACGTGAGTTGGACAGTACCATAATTTGGGAGGGATAGTGAATGCAAGAGAAAAGGTCACCAGTCCCCGGAGCACTGATACCAGCTTAAATCAATGACTGTGCAGAAAAAAGCCCCAGGAGCTAGTCCTGAGCGCTAATAGTGAATAATTATGAATTTTTGTATGTGACCACTCCTGGGAGCAGTATAAAGGAGTATCTGCAAAGTGGCAAGCCGCCAAGCAGTCATACTTGCGGCTTGCACATGAAAGAACAACTCCAGTCATCAGACATGTTATCCAGTCAGGGGGAAGCCAGGTCAGGACAACAGCCCAGTCAGTTCGACCAGGCAAGCGGCCGCTGGACCATGCAGGTCTTGGAGGCGACAACTGAAACGGAAGCTACCATTGTGGTAGTAGGACCGGAATGGAGGTATTCAGAGCGTTTGCACTACGGCTAATCGGCGACGGAGCGTTGGTGTGATCTATCATGTCAAGCGGAGGTGCACCACAATGTTATGTGTGTAATGGGCCGTGAATCCGTGCAAGAATTTCATCCATTGCGCATCATCAGACAGACCACTTTTGGGTGTACAATGCGTTTTAAAAGTGAAAAGCTCTGACTTCGGTTGCGTTTAGGTTGGTTGGGGCTAGACGCTACAAAGCACTTGTCATTAGGCACAGCCGACAGTGTAATCCAGAGGATGAACGTGGCTGGAACAAGGCACAAGTTGTCTTGGGAATAACCGGGCCGGTAACCTAGTACACCCAGATCAACCAGGCATTCCACAAGCAGCCGTTGCTTGAAGTAAGTCAAAAAGGTGGCAGGGTATAGTGTCAGGATCCTTCTTTGCCCGCAAACTGTGTCGTCGTTAAACTCAAGTGTGCATTGAACCCGAATCATAGGGGAGATCTCGAGAAAGCTGAGTATTAAGTAGGGCGGCAGCAGCATCACAATTAAGACAATTATCTATAGCCTGCGAATAACTATGAAGCTACTGGGGGAGACTTTTCCAGATGTGAACATAGTAAACTAGGAAGAAGTAGTGGCGTAGGTTAGTATGAGTCAGAGAGCAAACAGAGACTATGCTGGAGTTACGGAATTCATAGCGAGGGGCGTAATAATAGAAAGCATAGCCTACGTGCTCGGGCGACCGGGAACTGGACTTGGTGAGAAAAGCTAAAGGTACAAGAGTACCTGATATCAGGGTCTTTCACCTCTGTGGAATAAATAAGCGGTTCGCCATTAATTGTGGACTCATCTGCTGGGAGGGAGAAACGGCAAGAAGTTATTTGGGACTTGGAAGCAGAAAAGCTTAGGCCAGAGGAATTTTGACTACCGAGTCGGAGTCTAAGTCCTGTGAAAGACAAGAGTATTTGCAGAGGGAAGGAATGTGCAAGCAATTTTTATGTCGTCTGCAAAGAAGAAGGATTTACCAAGGGACACGGCGGAGACGTCGTTGATATAGAATAGGAAGAGGATGGGGCCTATCGCGCTCCTCTGAATAACTTCACCGGTGATTGATAGCGGAAATGACCGTTTATCACCAATTTGTGTTATATGTTTCCATTCAGATAGGTAGGATGTGAATCATTCGACTAAGGAC
>SJOL01007305.1:349896-375505 GCA_004794785.1 Opisthorchis felineus
GAATCAGCTTTTCGAGAACTGAGCTTTCTCCCCGAAAAGGGGCTTAGGTCTGACGCTTAGCAAATCCAGTCATTTGCAACGCGTGGCACTCCCGTGCGTAACAAACACTAATCCATACACGCCCTCTACGTTCCAAAAAATTCATGCAGCGACATAAGATGGATAAGAGGCTCAAAGCGCACTTAAAACAACATAAGTTTGCTTGCCCGAAACTCTATTTACTGATGCTAAATGAATGCCTAAGTTCGAACGCAACCGCACAATTCTAACGCCTCCAAGGGACGTAATAAAACGTTTGCAGCCTACCGACCAAGTCCGGTGAACGGAGCAGTGGCAAGCCCGGAACTGACAACACGGGCATTATTGGGTAACTCAAAGGCAGCCGTAGCAGAGGGCCGCAGCAACTGTGTCGACTACTGGAAAATCAGCCCCCACGGTCTTGCCCCGTCCGTAGTTTTTTCAAACCGGAGGACGCTCCTGCTCCATTTCTGGTGAACTGTAGGCGGAGACTCGGCAAACAACTTGATGGGTCACGTTTCAAAACCACCTGTAAGGTTCTCAAACTGGTTTCACCCGATGAAATATCTGCTACAACTTGCGGAGCATTGGAAAGCAAGGACTTACTAATATTGCAACCATCCTAAAATCCCACAATTCATAATGTGGGACAACGTTGTGAGTAAAATCACCAGCACAATGTTTTTGAAAGATAAAATCAATTCACCAGCTATGTTCTCTCGGCTTTAGAGGTGTGATAAAGGCTGAAACAATCTCTAGGCAAAAGACGGATGTGTTCAATAAGTCTGGTGGACAAACTAAAATAAATAGATTATTGCCTGGACGTGACACACTTCTCATAAGGTTGCTGTAGACCTTCGACAACCCACAACCAGTTTCATCCTTTATAGGACCCATCAGGTAGGTAAACCCCCTTAATTTCAGCCACTATCATGTTCTACTTGTACCCAAGTTAGGAAACTTTCGACAGAAATGGGAGATCAAGCAGGATTTACTTAAGCCTGTTATCAAAATCAAATTTATGTGCAAATGAGAGTGTTTGTCGAAGTTTATTGTCTGCTTTACTGTCGGGACCAAAGTGAAGGCAATAAGCAGCGACAAAACGGCTCTGTGCAACCCAGTTTCCGTTCCCATTTGAACCCAATACCTGCACACAAGTACTGAATAGGCTGGAACACTGGTTCCCAAAGGCAGATATTTTGAATAGTTACATTATGATTCCAGGTAGTCAAAGCAAAACACTGGATTTACTGCTATTGCGTGTGCCACACAACCTCACACATCTCACGACAGCGACAAAAGCCGAGTTCATTGGGAAAACAGCTTTGATTGCCTTACATTAAGTGGTTTTGTGTTGAAACAACGGCACTTGAAGGGGAAATGTAAATAAAGCCAGCCCTATTCACAGCGAGAGACCCCATATAATGTGGGCAATACAAGGGAAGTAGGCACAAATAGTCTATCCTAAAAAGACGTGAAACCTGGTTTAATTCAGTGTTCCAAAGTGGATGTGTAAGATAGCGTAAAATCATTGCCTCTATGTAAAGGTGTCAGCGTGAAATATCTTGAAGTTTGTTTAATTCGGACGTACCCTAGCAAATCACGTGACTCTATGGACTTGATATTGCACAGCGAAATATTTTATGCGAACTATCGACAGAACTGCGATAACACGTCAGGGAATGTTTATGAAACTCACATGTGGGGGTCGAAACATCATTTTTCAGGAAATTGTTTCGTTCTTGCCTTGTTTGGGGCCAGAATTTCGGGCCAGATACTTAGCTAACTAATTCCCCAATGCAACAGACAGCGTTTTTTAGTGATCGATAAGGTGCGAAACAATGTGCTTCAGAACCGTTTGTTGCTGCCTGTAGAAGCTGCTGCAGAGGTTCCGAATCTGACTGAATCAACTTAGGGGATGAAGCAACATCAAAGTTAATAAAATTTCCCTTAACTTTGGTAACACTTGAGAACTTAGAAGAAATCAGAACATAAATAGAACCATGCTTAATGAGGTTTTGGACCCATAGCTTTTTAGTCCACGGACCACGTGGATGAGATCTGATTCGAAGAGGGGCTGATTGCGTGAAATCTAGTAGTCTTAGCCCAGTTGCATTTTTTGTCAGGCTAAAACAATTTCCTAGTTCCTTGGTGACTATGCAAAAAATGACGATTTCATCAACAATAGATTCAACTAAGCATCGGTAGGATAATGATGGCCTCCAGCATCACCCATTTTGATCAGTTCATTCTGATTGAGGAAAAGAATCTGGCGAAAAGATAATCTGATGGCGAGTCGACTGGAGAAAAAACTGAATAACCGCGATCATTAGCATTCGATGCTTGAGATATTTGTGCTCACTCAACTGATTAGATTAGAGAGATTGGATGAGGTAAAGCCCAGCAACAAAACATGAGCGTTTCTAGATGCAAACTATTCAGACATGTTATCAATTCGCTTGATTGTGTCCGTTGTTGGAGACAGTAAGGCAAAGCAGAGACACTTATGAACGGCGCTTTTCGGTCAGCGAGTAATCGGAACGCACGTATTTCACTCTTCCTCAAGCTGGATTCAAAAGCATAACAAAATAACATAAATTTTTGGAGCAATTCAAATTTTTCGCTTCCTGGAAGGTTGAAACCACATCAGAATGGAATAGAATTCTTAACAACCAACATGACTGTCTAGGCTGTAGGTGAAAGACCTAGGAGGTTAAATTTCGCTCCGTCGACAGAAAACAGTTTCTGGAGCTTATACTTGGTTGCACTTTCAATCCTACTTTCCACAGCGAGTAGTAAAAGCATGCAAAACAGGTTTCCGTGGAAAGTAATCAGCCCGTATACAGAGAGACTATTGGCTAGCTGTCCTCTATGTTTAATACATGGCCGTTCGTGACCATCTGTATACTGTTACCATACACCTGGTATGTTCCGGGCGGAGGTCTCCATTCTGAGAGACCAAAAACTTATAGTTTTATGTAAAAAAAAATTCGGTTGCATTCAAAAAATTGTCTACTGAAATATGTTAAGTTTGTTCATACTTCATATTATTCTGTGATTCGTTGACAGCATTTGCGATGTATTTATCGCACAATGGACAGTAAACATAAAGGGCTAATGGAAACCTGAATGCCGGAGATTATTTTGCAAAAAATCTCATTCATTAAAGCTGGTATTGTGCGGCTCCTTCTTTGGACACCGATCTTAGACCATGGACTGGTGCGCACATGCCCCGCAGTACGTTTTGTGACTTACTATAGTGCACACAAAGCGTGAAATCATTTCCATGCCCGGAAAGTTCATTTTTTCACCTCGTCGTGCCACCCAAGGCATATGCAACATAGGTAAAGTGTAGACCTGGACACAGCCATCCTGGCTCCTCATAGTTAAACAAAAATCAATTGCCAGGCTTTCCCGTATTCTCTAAAATGATTTCCTCTGTTGAGGAGATGTAAGGTAAGACTTACACAACGTTTCCTGTATTTTTTTGAGTGGATGGTAATTCAGTGGTAACGTTCGTGGGATTGAAAGAAAGTGAACCCTACATAAAAGTACACTGATTTTTATCCCACAAAAAACGTAGTCTCAAGAGAGTAGCACGGACGTCTGGACATGTATCAGATAGGCTTGCAAAGTCCGGTTACAAAACAAGTGATACATGATCAGGGAGTGACAGCTATGGATGTCAGATGGTTATCGTTTAAAGAGTTCAACAGAGACGGGGTCATCAGATTCCAAAGGTCACGCAATCCAATCAAGAAATCGAATGGCCGGCAGATTGTGAGCACATCCGTTGAGCACCAGAGCTACATAAATAGCAAAATTTCGTCTCGCTGGCACAGATTGCCTAAAATTCCGTGTTTATGAAGTAAAAATAGTCTTTCCAATCACCTCCGGCTTCGCTTGTCAATGTAGTACATTTTACCAAGGATAAGTAGTCTGTCTGCAGCATTTGGCAACCCTTTGTATAAATCTCCATACATGGTAATGATTCGACTGTCTAACCTGCGTACTCAGTTCATCCTGTTGGCTAGCCTTTGATTGAAGAAGACTTGGTGAAGAAACAGGATGATGCGAACTTCCGGTCACATTGGTTTTACTCGACCATCAGTGAATAAGAGGTAAGAACTCAGTCATCACGTTTACAAACAATAGATCATTTATCCAGTAAATCCCTTCGGCTGAATTAGCCAATTTCACTGCACTCGTTAGGAGTCCCCACCCACTGTAAAAAGTTAGGCTATTGTTGCAAAATTTTGGAGGTGCGCCACAGCTGGTTTTGCCCGAAATTCTTCCTGTTGTGACCAAAGTAAATGATGCTCTGCACGTTAACGAAACCTTTATATACGACAGCTTGAGCCAATGCTGATAAAAAATTATATTAAGCGTGCAAAGTAAACCCAATTACTCAAGAAGTTAGGCGACCAATCACGCTACTCGTAAAACCACCAACTAAAGTCACATGGAAATAGCCTATTTTTGCAACGTTCGAAATTTAGCAGCTTGAAAACTTGTCTACAATTCAGTGTAGATGCAAATAAACGATTGATGGGTTAAATTTTTCTGCTGTGTATTCAGTAGTGTGCAGATCAAATTACTTATGTGAATCAAGTGAATGATGAATTGGGTTTGCCTTTCATTATTGGGTCTACGGAAGTCAAACAGCTAGGAATGAACTCATTTCGTGTACCTATATCTGAGAGCATTGACAATCCTAGTTTTGTAATCTCCGCTTATTACCCAATCAGTTCCTTTTGTGAAAGTTTCCGCGCGTACAAAACAAACACATTAGTGGGCGGTCTATGTCCACTAGAGTGGTGCTATTTATAGACGAATCCCAACAGCGATTGAACAAGCAAACGAAACTCGAAAATTTGTTTTGCGTAGTTGAAGACCTCAAGGTTTGACAGTGAAATAGAGGAAACTAGCCTTAGATAAATGTTGTGCTGCCATTCTCTATGAATTGCCTCTTTTTTATTCTGGCTTATGCAGTAATGTTTAGATCAGAAACACTGAAAAAAACAAAGAGAACTCAAAGATACTAGGTACATTCTGAGAATGGTGGAAGTGATAAATCAGCCAAAAAAAATTGCCAGATACTCTCATTTGCACACCAGTTTGGTTTTAACTGAAGATTCAAGCGAAACCCATCTGAACCGATCGTTGGTCATCGAACAGTTTACAGCATCCTTGCAAGTAGTTTCCTTCACGAATCAAATCGAGACAGACGGTAGATTCACTTTCGACTGGACAGCGTTGTCACTTATGGTGGTCACCTTTCGACACGAGCGGTAGATTTGCGCGACATTCTTCCAAAGGACAAAGTGTTTGCAGTTTTGTGGCTGAAGAGAAAACTGGATGAACTTCAAGCGACGACAACCAGAAACGATCTCATATACAAACTATTGGAGTCCGGTAGAGCAACGGTGTCTTGTACGGGGTACCACACTATAGTTTCTACTACCGACTCTCTGACTGGCTGACCAACAAAAAAGGCTGACAAAAAGGCTTTTCCATGGTTTATTTCGACGGATACTTAGGACGTTAAGGTGCTTTTTCTTACCAACGACATTATGAACCTGGTAGCCGGGCCTTTACAAAACTCTAATCAGTCTTTCCGCACTGTATACGCGGGACACTGATTCGTCATTGTGTAGATCGGTGATGGTTTTGCTGTATTTACATCTCAAGGACTCCGCAGAGACGGTTTGCATATTCCGTTCGACAGTTTAATGCTGACAGGCCACGCAACCAATAATTCTGCGAAACAATTTTAGTTAGAATAAAAGGACTAAACGAAATCCGAGATTACGTCTGCCTCGTAAGCCAAAAACAGGACAAGACCAACTGTAAGCTGTCCTGTCATGTAAGCTCCCAGGACTATGAGCATTCCGCTTTCTGCATACCCACTGAATACTGTCCACTAACTGAACGCCTTTGCTATCACTCAGTCAGGCACACAAAAATGAATCGAGCTATTTTTCACAGTTAAGATGTGCCATTTGCTATCTGTGCAGAATACGTCAGAACTACATAGTTAATTTACGGAGTGGAAGATGATAAATGTTGCAAAATAACACTCACTGACAGTCCTCAAAAAAAGCCGAGAGGAAAAACTTGAATCGCGTCACTACTCCATCAAATAAGAATATATTTGCAAACCTAAAAAGTGGCCAGCGATAACACAGAAAATGAATAGTAAAACTGATATCAAAGTTTCCACCATGGACCTGAAAATCAAATAAAAATTTGGGAAACTAAAATGCCAAATTTTCCCTGCTCCAGGATCGACCAGTTTTTCCTGCGACCAGTATTCTACTGTCTGTCACCAAATTCAGACACAAATTTGTATGTATAAAGCGAGTAAGATACAACACACGACTGGAACTAATTAATTTCTGAAATGTTTCAACGTTGATTTTCATCATTTTGCGTAAATGGTAACAAGAATTTCGCGTAATTTTTACGCAGACAAAAGTAACTCTACTTGGTGCAAGGCACCGTCCTCACACGTTTTATATTTAATGGGCAGTAAAGTTTGAAAATGATAGTAATTTTTTCCATCAGCCTATATATATCTTAAATCAGAGAAGCTAAACACAATAAGCAAAGTAAACGGGGAAACGCATGATCAATAATTCGATAAATGACGGTGACAGTTTCCAAAATAAACTTTTGGGGCTGGGAGGATTCAAAATAGCCTAGCACGGAGGAAGAAATACGTTTTCTCCAGAGTACTTTTGACCATGCTTTTAATTACTCTCACTCGAAAGTATATTACTGATCAATTAAGATTCTTATCTAAACTTCGAGAATGACATTAACCGGGAGAATATTCAGCGGTAAGATTACCTTTATACTGATTCAGGTAGTGAAAATAAATCGAGATATGCGTCCATCTGGTTTGGGCTTCCTTCTCTTTTTTCAGGTGTTTGAGCGTAAACGAACATAAGAGTCATAAATGAGGAATTCAGCTAGATGCAGTCGAGTCACCCGACAAAACCGAGTTGATTTGCGAGCGAGTGTAGTTCGCGAATTTCATGCCATTTGGGTTTAAGTAGAACGTAAGATTGACAGACATTCAGCGCCTACATGCCGAGCTCCAATATCAACTAAAAAGTTTGTGGGCTGTCGAAGAATTTACAGCTACCCCAAAAGTGACATCTTCCGTAAACTAAAACAAAAGTATTTGCTTCTAAAAGATGCAAACAAGCTATGAAGAACTGTGGTAAAGTCCGAGTCGTATGAAGTCACAAATTTCGGCTTCCTATTCAGTATAACTTCAGTCGGACAAAAGTATACATATTAGATGTCACAGTTAACAAAACCCCATTTAGTCTTGTTCGGACCTTTGGGAACTGGAATAGGTTAACCGCAAACGCCGTGGTTTCCTTGGTATCCGCATTTCACCAACCTCCAAGACATTGCTAGTTCGACCACATTACCTTTATTCCGTAGAACGATTCCCGTAATACTGTTGCCCCTGAGACCCTGTAGCAAAACGCAATATCACACACAAAACTTAAAGGATGACTGTGCCGAAAATTTACGAGAGAGTTACAAGGGATCAATAATAGTTTGGAATATAGTTTAAGAACTCCATTATGCTGTGCCCACTTCTTCTCAAGAACTACAGAGTGCTTCACTAGACGTGGACTTTCTTCACTCCGGTGAGGGATTGTAAAGTCAGTCGTTATGTTGTCATTTGGCCGGATATTTCTGCAATTAACGAAATCACCTTTCTTTCGGTTTGGTGGACTGCCACCCTGGTTCAGTTGGCTTATCACCCTTTTTAGTGGAAATACATGTTTGGGCATTCAGTCGCCCACTGATTTGTTCAAAGAAGGAAGCAAGGAGTGAAAATCCCTAAATCTTGCTGTCGACTGGGATGTCAAAATGCATTGGATGTAAATAGAAAAACCGTCGGATACTACTCAAATAAAGTCTACAAGATCTGCGCCCATAATATCTTTTGTGAAAATACCCACTGAGTCATTAACAAGAGAATGTGAAGTAATTTCTTCTAGAAAAACCACCCTGAGCAATTGTATATCTGGAACAAGTAGTTAAGTTGGCTACAGGAAGGATAACCGCCCAATCATTGGTTCCAGTCGAGTAACTTTGTTGTACTTTTCTGTTTAACCTCTTTCTCTCTTTGTCAGTCGACTTTTTTTTAGTGGATGGGGTTTAGTCCCCTTGGCTATTTATCTGTCTTTTCTCTGCATCCTAACTGAATTCTAATACCACGTGACCTGGCCCACTAGTGAGCGTAACAGTCATAGAACAGGTGAGTCATCACAACCCTGGAATATCCGGTTTGTGCATTGCTAAGGCGGCAGGATTCAATCGTGGATGTTTGAGTTACCTGGGACTCTTCCCAGGACACCCGAGAATGAGGCAATTAGTAAACTACTCTGACGGTGCTCCACTGTCTAGTTATATCAGCCTCTACATTACATCTGTCATTCACCACGTCTGAGACAACGTGATTGCACAAGTCCGACACAGGGCAACGAAACACTATCCGATTAGTCATGGATTGAAGATGGATGAGTAACCGCAAGATAGGGAGCAGTAAGTAAGGGTCACTGTTATTTCCCCCTTTGACTTTCAATTACAGTTCTTGAGCTGCGCAAAGAGGACTCACCCATGGATGCAATGAAGTAGTGTGGAACTGAGGTCACGTTGTTCATAAACAAATGTGTTACGGAAAATTAGACCGGTCTTCAGAGGTTTTGCCGCCTGCATGCAATTGAAACAGCTGACAGCGCTTAGGAAGCCACCAACATGTTTCACCGTGTTCAGCTGGGCTTTTATTAAAAGAAAGACTTGAGTTTTGAGAATTCAGCTTTTGTTGTATCAGCAGCCCCATGAAGTTTTACATGCCATCTACATACGGAGAACCATGAACTTCAGGCAGATTTACTTCTAAAGTAGTCTATGGACGACAAGATGCCATCGATGAAACAATTTAGGCGGCTTGAAATTTTCTTCCAATTTTCGTCGGTTGAAGAATATCTTATTTGCAGGACCTGAATCTCCTAATCACTGATTTATTCAGCCAAGAGTAAACACCACAACAATAGCACTCCATGACAGAAAGAAAGATTACTAGTGGACTGTTGGGTTCAGCGGTTATTGCCGTACACACTGCTGTTCGACAAGCCATTTATATTGGGGATTCCCTCGGAACGACTCAGCAATAGTTCAGCTCATTTGACTGCGTCACTGTTTGCAGTAAAAATGCGGAGGAGTGGTAGCGTAGCTGGAAGACATAATCAAGCGAAACACGCCAACGCGATAGCCGTCCAGCTCCCAGTTATTGCCATCTTTTCGTCGCAATATCAGAATACGTATTCATGATGTCACATTTTTTCGCGGTTTCACTGGAGTTCACCTGGATGACACAAACGGATTTCGTTCGCTAAGCCTTAGGTTATGCAGTCTGATGATCAGCATACATGTCCGGAACTTTCACTGGTCTACTTCAGCAAAAAGTGCGCAGAAGTATTGCATGTTCGGCGTATTCATGCCGCAGGGGGTAGACTGTCTAATCTCAAAATTACCCCATCATAAAGTCAATTTGGAGCACATTGTTACAACAAAATATCTTCATTCTGGAACAAGTCACAATTAGTATAAGTTCTTCCTCCTACGAGAAACATGTCCGCCGAGAGAGCATTTTGATGACCACTGGTGTTTCCTCGAGGGACGTATAATGTGAAAGATAACGCTTTTGTACGATAAAGTTTCACATCAGTCAGTATTTTCTGATATCTCACACCTTATTTCCTAGATAATTGTTAGGTCTATTCAATTCTTCACGGAACCGAACAAAAAATAAGTTGTTCTGGATTAGATTCCACAAAATGTCTGCAAGAAGCTGTATTTCTGAGTTCTACTTAATTGTCTAAATCGAGTATCTCTTGAGTGGTTTCCGCGCTTAAATTGGCTTGCACGTGTGCGACGTGTGTTTATTGGTCGTGCTAAAATATGTGGGGAAAATAGTGTAGGTTTAGGAATACTGCAATCTGACGCTTGGGTTAGTCGTGGGTAGTCCTCATCAGAACTAACAAAGGAATTTACAAACAGCTATAAATCATTAGCTGGGCAACCTTGTGAAAACATATATACGGTCACATGAGAAAAGTGTATCCGCTTACTGTCGCTGTGCACGTGAGACTGGTTACCAGCATGGGCATGCTTTTACCTGGTGTGATGATACATTTACCACCTGTCAGCTACCCTGCAGGGGACACTGGTTGGTCGATAAAATCCCTTTGGGAGAGGGTTGACATCGTCCTTTCTATTAACGCATTCACCGAGTCCGTTTATGACCAAAGATTTAGTACAAGGCAGTGTTGCGATAACTGCCTGAATCTCGACTGAGGAGTGGAGGTTGGTCGTTAAGTCGTTCTGTAGTCGTAATTCGCATTTAGTGAGTTTTCGTCTGTGTTTTCCGTCCGTATTCGTTGATGCGCGCAGGCAGCTTGAAAATTGTGTAGGTAGGGTGTATTTCAGTCATTACGATTCAATGTATAGCAAGAATTCATAGTGTAATCATAGAGTATCCGATCTTTCAGTTCAGTGGAACATTCATCAATAGGGTTGTCCATTTTGAAGCAAGCATTAACAATGCATAAAATAAAGACTTACCTCCTCCGAGGTTCCAGGTCTAGAGATGACATAGATTACTTTGTAGATATTCGTCGTTTATGGCCGTAGTAACGGCGAAGAATTTTCCAGGATGCTGCTTACAAACTTTGTGAAATATTCGTTGTCCTTAAATACCATCTTGGGTTAAGTAAGCTCTTCTGGTTGGAGTTTGTACTGCTGTTACTTGAGCACTTAAAAGTTAAGACTAGTCAACACGTGCGCAAGTGCCGGTACGCTTTGATTTTCTATCTTGACGTGCTTCAGATCATCTACGAACTGCAATAAAACGGTGCAAGATTAACAAAGTTCTGTTGTTACCCTCATTTGCTACAGTGAACACAGCCAAATTAGACTGGCTTTGAAAGTATCATTCATCCGTGGCAGCCATATTCGATGTGGTATCGAGAAATTGGCCAGTGCATCCGACTCACGATGACTCGTGAGCAGGTTTGCCACAATAGCCGAAACGGGAAAACCCATTACAGCCCAAACTAGCTGGCAGAATAGCTTGTTCTCATATATGAAAACTGCCGACATTTGTGCTTGTTTGGTGAACTGTCAGCTGCGTTATAACATGACGCTGGAGTAGCAAACGGATTTGGACATGCATGAAGTTATACGTGGCTTCGAACCGCGGCTTCAACAGGCGAGGGTACTGTCCATTAATAAAATTGCCAGTATAAAAGGTATCATGCTGGGACCTCCACTGGATTCAAACAACAACGTCAACCTTCATCCAGCCAATGGCGACACATCCACCCAAGTCACTGGACACCTTTTCTCAAATCGTAGGAGGAATGTACATAAAAGTGCATTATTAGCTTGCTCTTGACATTCCCTCCAAAAAGTATGACAAGCCTCGGACTGTGAAGGGTCTTGCGCGAGTCGTTGGATGTCACATTCGTCTAAACCCGAAAGCGCAGGGTTGAAATCAATATGACGAGTTTTAAAAGCGAGTCAATATTATGAGGAGACTAGGGAATTTACCCTCGGTATAGGAAATAGTATAAAACGGACCTTGTTGCTCGTATATCTTTATTTTAGTTAGTCATGTTATGTAGATCGGTAGATAGGAGAACAACCGGACACAGCTCATTAGTGGTGCTCTTAGCTCCTGTGACAGTGGTTGTAATTAACACAGAGATCTGCCCTTGAAAATCGAAATGGTACATTACAAAACGTGTCTGAATAATCGATTTTGGTTGCTAGGTAAGAAGTCACGTTCCTGACAAATGGCATCTTCACAGTTTCGTGTAGTAAATTTCACCATATGCTTTAGTCTATTGCTAAGCTGGTGCTGGTCCTCTGTATGACATGAAGCAGACTTCAGCTTACTCTACACAAGTCTCGCCAGACAGTGCGGTCTTGTGCGGGGCTGTTAGCAACTGCTCTACCGGAGCTCACTTGAGATACACCACATCACCAAAAGATCTTGCAGATAACTGCGGTTTCCTATTCCGCGCTCCTTCGTCCCAATGAACCCGCTATCAGCATTGCCGTACACACTGTAGTCTTTGAGCCTGTTTTTTTAAGTTTCGCCAACCGCGCGATTAAGCCATGAAAAGATATATGGAAAAAACAGATATCCACCGTGGACGTTGCTGGGTGAAACAGGAGACCTACGCGGATGAAAATTCACCTCGTTTGTTGTGGCGATTGTAAAACACATACGTTATGTCAAGGCGCGCTGGAAAAAAGAGGGGTCTGGTAGATGTTGGAATGGAGACTCCAACTACATTTGGCAAAAAGATGCCTTGGGATGAACACGTGAAGTTTTTTGGACCTTTCAGTTTAACATCAAGATTCTTCCCCCTTACTTTCAAATTCGGCATGAAATCTTAGCGCAGTGAGTGTACCAACGTTAACACGCATCTGGTAAGCAGACCGATGAAACTGACTCAATGGTTTGCATATTTGTTCTTTGTAGGAACGTGAAACCCATCATGCAGTGCACAAGCAAAATGAAAAACTCAGCCAATTACTGCATGATCTGTGACATAGATTTTATAGCCAATATTCTTACAAAACCAATTCAACACAACTATTGACCATGCCAAATATTTTAAACTTGAACAACTTCAAATGTCTGTGATAGCTCCCGTGGAAGAATTTCATACTAGAAAATTGCCTACTCTACAACCATCCTTAATGTGCGGTTTCTCTGGCAAAAGTAAAGAATGAATTAAAATTTTTGTGAAATACACTCATTTGTATACCAATTTGGTTTTGAAGGGAGACTCTCCTGGAACCCAGCTGAATCATCATAAACGACAGACTCAGCTGGGTTCCAGGTGAGTCACCCGTCAAAACTAAACAGGTATGCAAATGAGAGTATTTCGATAATTTCGTGCAATTTGGGTTCAAGTAGAACATAAGGTCAACGGGAATCCGGGTGCTGCACCAACCTGATGAGCCACAAGAAGGGCGAAACCGGTCTCAGGTTGTCGAAGAATTTTCGGCAACCTTATGAGTAGTGTATTACGTCTATAAAATTAATGTGATTCTACATCTTAATTCACGAGCAATTATTGGTTCAGGACACCCTATTCAGCCGTCTCTGCGTCTGTGGTCACTCCAAAATGGATTACTGATTTTGCTTATTGCCAGCGTAACTTTTGGAGAAGACATTATTGTGTCAATCTTTTGCAGCAAAAAACTCGCGACGTAGAATCCGATCGATCGACGGTTGGTATACTTTGATAAGTCGACTCTGGTACACAGAAGGACAACTAGTTTTCTGGTTGCCATGTATTATCCGTGATTGGCTGGCAGCATTACCTTTCCAAACCGATTTGTTATCCGCGACAAATGAACAAAAATGTAAGTGGTTGATAAAAGATAGATCATATCTTTATTCCAGCACTATGTTGATTCATCTTAGTACTTGAGCCATTCCACATGAGGTGTATGCAAACACGCATTTGAATGGGCTCAAGATGGCTCAGTGGTTAAGGCGTAAATATACAGATCGGAAGGTTCGTGGTTCGAACCCAATCCTGGCATCTGGATTACTCTTTTCTAGGTTTGGGCAAACTGACTGCATCTCAGCCCTTGTGCTCTACTCGAGTGGCCTGCCCGCTAGGAAAGTAACAATAGATCGATGGATGGGTGGACCATAGTTTCGCGGACTCACGAGCACAAATACTGTGTACTTTGTTGTGTACCCTAATTCAAGGTGTCGACTACCCAAGTCATGTGAACGGTGACCAACCCAAAAGTCACTTTAGATGGAAAAGTGAGACAAATGCTGAAGGTCAACTCGGTGTTGGTCTACGACAGCTGGATTAAAACCATTCAAGATATGGGAAGAAACGTTCTTACATCCAGCCTACAAAATACTTCCGTAACTGGTAGGTGTCAGAGTCCTCAAGCATCAACTGAGGGCGGACAATTGATGTTGAAACAATTTAGTCGGGGAATTTTAGCAGAACCCTGGAGGACCAACAGTTCAAGACTTGAAGATATTCGTAAATCAGGTGGAATTTCATCAGGAATTATCAAAGATCTGGGTCGTTCTCCAAAGGTTCTCCACATAATCCTCCGCTGTTCTACTTAGTTTGATCATCGTGTCAGCTCGTTTCGTTGCTGTCCCATCTATTTATCCCCCGGCGCAATTTGTTCTCGATTTGTTCTCAATTTATTCGCGATTTCAGATGTGTACTAGCGGTGGCGATAGACCACCGTCATTCCCACTTCCATTCCCGTTATATTAGTTTCGTGCTCTGTGTTTCCCCTACTCACGTCAGCACCATGGCTGTTACAGTTCAGTAAGACCGGTCGAAGCGCGAGCGAAAGCAGGGGAGGGCCAAGAATGCAATTCAAGTTGCTTGTTTACGCCATGCTGGTTGGAAGAAGACGCTTAAATCAAGAGTTAGATTCTTGAGTTCACGCGGGACAGTGTTAAACTACGGAATCACCTCCCAATACCTCTATATATAAATAACATTTAGGGACCAAAAATACGGAGTATAATGGTATCCAGCTTTGTCATCGAGATTCTGGAGAAACTTCTGAGCACGAAACTCTCACCAGAACCCCTCCTGTTTTTGGAGAAATGGTGGTCTTTTATGAATGTCACGCCAGATGTCGGAACGCAAGTACATGTACCAGTACTTCTAATCTAATCTGTAATCAGCTTATCTATTCAACTCCCGTTCCATTTTCATGGATTCAGCTCTCACAGTGTGGACCCTAGTGCTCTGTTAAATGTGCACTGACAAGGTTAGTCTACATGCTTTCTGATGAGCTGAATAGCAGGTTCCTCTACTGCGCCGCTCAGACCAGCTACAGCTGAAAACTACTGTATCGGACGACATTCTTATCAAACCACCAGGGAATTAGGTCTTTGTCACTAAATCATCTGAGCCTAGTTGATACAGTCGTTCTACACTGCTCTTGCAGCTTCTCTATCCGTAGTCCGCTCCGCGTCATATTCCGTGATCACATACTGATGTTGACTAAGCTCGCAGTGGCCCATTTCAGTTGTACGCACGAGTGTTAGCCAAACGCGCTAGGTGCTTTGGCTAACCTCACCTTTTCACAACAGACTAACACTTCGTCTTACTGTTCTGGATAAACCCGAAAGTCGATCCCCTGATTTGAGCGCCAGCTTTCAAGCAGCATAGCGTAAATAAGCAACTGAACTGCATTCTTGGAGGTCCCCTGCTTTCTTCTGCGCCTAGACTGACCTGACACGACCGGAACAGCCACAGTGCTGACGTGAGTAGAGCAGCCCTGTCGTGAAATTCAAGTGGGATGGAGGTGAAGATGGGACTGGTAGTGGACCGTAGCTGTCATAGGTATAGTTGTGAGGTCGAAACCACATTGATACCAATTGAGATTTCATCCTGAACTCGAAGCCAACCCATACTGAAATGCCTAGAAGCACTGTACAGTTGTTCCATTCTTATTGAGAATCATATGTAGTGCTCACCTAATCAAACTCTAAGCTTCTGGAAACCGCGACCTCCCAGCTAGTCCGTTAAATGTTTATCCCGTTTGCCCACGAGCGGCTGATCAGCCATGTAAGTTACTCGCACTTAGACAGGATTTTGCGCCGCTCACCCTTCAATCACGGAAACCACTTCACGTGTTCACGTGTTAGCTGACTGTTCAAGTGATTTAGGGATTGGAAACTTGGGGATTTGGAAATGGCTCCGAATAAGGCTGTAACAGTTTTACAGTACTTCTCGGCTCCCCAGCCTGAACAATTCAATTAAGGAACCAAATCTCATTTGCAAAGTTCCAAACCTTCCAACATTGCCAACATTCAGATCAGCTAACCTAAGGCACCGTGGCATTATTTTATTTGGATGGCATTGTAACCAATCGGGACAGGGCTGAACTGGGGCTAAAATGGTACATTAGTGCCGAGGGAAGACAAACTTCAAAAACGTCTTGTGGCAGACCTCTTGCGCAACATGCATATGACACAACAGACACAATGTCTAATAACACCTGTTGTTTCCCATCGGCGTCTACCGTGTAATACAACAGGTGGGCTAATAGTTGACAAGTTACTTGACACTTCAAGATTGGATGCATTTTACCTGATGTTACTGTCATCAAATTAAAAGTTGCTTCAACCTTTGCTAGCTGGTAAAATCAGCTATTGAAGTTATCGCTTCTACGTGTTTATTACTTCCTTGAAATAACCCAAAAGCCCATCCGATCCAGTTATCCGTAGACTTCAAATTATCGCCGGAGAGAAAGCTTCCCAACAGCTTCAATGTGGAAAAGTGAAGGCCACATATATGCTTCGGAATCTATCAACTTAATTGGAATTGGGCATTAATAAATGTCCGAACAATGATCTTTGGATAGATATGATTACGTGCAAAATGAATGATGAGGCTTTCCTAGTTCAGGAGCCTAGTGGTTACGTTCTAGGTGGTAGCTGACAGTGATTGTGCTTCAGACTCCCCAGAGAAGTGGATTTTCTATGAAAAAAACATTAGTAAAATACTACTTCAACTAATTTGGGTCATCAACTACGTAAACCTGACGACCACGTAACTGATTGTCGTATGTAACTCGCCAACTGACACGCAATGTGTCAGATTTCGTCCGTGAACACTACTGCTTTAGAGCTATCAGCGAACTGTTTATAATGAGAGTAACTGGTATGTTCAGTATGCTGTCAGTGACACAGGAATCTTTCGAACTCTTTGAATCAGTTAGCATGGATTGCGCCTTCCAGTTGGGATCGCGTACTCAGATTTTGACGTACGGTCTTCCTTTGTTGATTTCACCTTTATGAAGCTTGTTACCAGAAAAGCTATATATTCTCACGTGTTGTCTATGTGTTTTTTTGCAAGCTTGTATTTGGGCTGTCGGAGATGTGTGAGTAAAGAGAAATTTTGGTCATGTTCCAGATCGGTTTAATAGGCTTAGCAAATTTCTCACTAAAACAGACATCTCCGTTTGGTTTGGAACACTCACTATTTTTCATTGCAGGATGATTACAATAGACTTCCTGAAGCATGAGGAAAATAACCTGAATATCGCCTAGGTTCGCGCAGTTTAGAGTTTAGCGCAGTCCGCTCTCGCAGACAATAAGTACAGTGTCCATTGCAAGTAGTTTGTCCGACCTGAAATGTACCTGAAAATCAAATCACTCAGGACTATGGTCCGGCTGTAACAAGCTGTCGGGGCCTAGCTGCGATGTCAGCCGAACGAAGCATGACGGCTGGGAGACTGCCAAACTGACCAAACCTAAACAGGAGCAGTCGAGATGCAGAGGCTGGTTTCGAACCACGGATCTTTCAGTCGGTAAGTTCGCACCTCAGCCACTGATCTATCTAAAGCTCATCAGTGTTTCAGAAAGGTTATTTGTTAACGTCTATTAAAAAGAAAAGTTGGGTCACTTACTCCACTGAGGTGCATCGAGTCGACTTTTTTTAGTTCGAGGTAGCGCTTACATGAAGGTCTTGCCCAAATAACTACAGTAAGTTTATCAGGGAAATTCAATGCAACCACGACCATTAAGTTGATTTATTGTTTGTTTTGGGCGTTTTCGGATTGCTCACGCGTAACCCCTAGCCGTGGTGCTAAACTAAGTATCAACAACGATGCTTTCCTCAGATACATCGATGTCCACATTACAGGCATGCGTTGAGCACAGTTCTATTTGTATGCTGTCTCTGATTGGTTTTCAGTTCTACCGAGTCCTCGGAAGCTTCTGAACTAACCTCACCATTCTGCGAACCATTATTCGGTACTCATCTACTTCAGGTGTCATTGTGATGGTTTTAGTTTTTACGAATGCTCGTGGTTACTGAGAGAAGTTGGTTTGACAGGAAACAACCCTGTTATTTCTATCAGAACCACCCAATTACGTCTGGAAACAAGATTTGCAAGAGCGCAATTGCGAATTGCACTCGTTCGCACACAGATTTGGTTTTAACGGAAGGCACATTCAGCTGAAGAATATCCTAAACGAAGGATTTAGCTGGGATTCAGCTGAGTCTTTATTTAACAGCAGACTGGTGTACTTCCCGAATTTCGTAAAATTCGCTTTCAGGCGGAATATACGTTAGATGGAAACTCAGGGACTGCATCTCACTGATGAGTCAGGAGCCAAAGGGCAAAACCAATCGTGGAGTGCCGATAAGTCTTCAGTAAACATGAGTAGTTCTCGAAGAGTGCTTCACAACATCCAGCTTTAGACTTCTGATGATAATTCTTTCAATAGCTACAGAGAGAAGTTCAGAGGAAAAGGGGAGATGAGTATGATCCAGAGCAACGGCTGAATGTAAACGCGAAATAATATTGGAGACGCCTGTTTTTTTAGTATGTACCCCCTCACGCAGGTCTGAGCATCAGTATTCTTGCTACTGGTTCCCATTATCTTTTATTGATCGAATAACAGTGCCGATTTTGTGATTATGTCCTCAGTAAGCCCACAAAGCCTTATGCTGCCCACTGAAAATGTATGCAGCGCGAACACAGCTCGTTAAAATTTAGTTAACTGTTGGATGTGTTCTCGGTGAAAGGTTTAATTTTGATTTTCTGTGGTGAGGCGCTTTTAAGTAGGTTTACTCCATTTCTGCAAGGTACCTGCTCAATTTATCATTTGGCCAATTGGACGTAAATAATTTCGAAGGGTTTTTTAACTAAACGGTGCGTGGGGAAGTTTGCTGATCGAATGTTTCGGGTGAGTCACCGTTCTGTAGTCTCTTTGTGGGTTCGGGTAGGAGCAGTCTGTCGTTGACACTTTTGTCTCCGATCTTCTCTTCGCTGAAAGTGGACATATGGTCATCATTGAAATTTAGGAATCGATCGTGGCTTTTCAATGAATGTAGTTTTGGGAAATGCCGCCCAAAACCTCGTTATAAATAGACCTGATACAATTGAGTTAAGTAAAGCCATCCGGATTTCCCAACTCAAATACTTACTCATCCATTCTTACTTCTACAAGGCCTGACTTTTTGTCCATTCAACCCTGTGCTGCGCCTTTGTCATCTCCCCCCGCATTACATTTGTGCGACCTCGAAGCTCACTGTGGACAAACCTCGCATTCATATCCACAGTGAGAAATGATTTCAAAGTAGAGTTACTGGTTGTCCGATTCGATGAGGTATGCAGCTACCTCTGCCTCGTCGCACGAGTGAACAAAGCCCTCCTAGTAAAAGCCATAGCCATCCCATACAATCAAAAAAATACTTTCCGGTGGAAACTCGCAAAATGTACAAGTATTGCGTAAGACTTCCACGGCACATTCAAGTTCCAGGCAAATTGACCGAATTATCTTATCTAGCGGTACTTATAAGTGCGAGACAAAACTTCCAAATATCAACTCTGACAGCCAGGTGCAAATGGGACTCCACTTAATAAGCCCTGCTAGCCTAACTGAGTGATGGAGCAAAAAACTGACTAGAAATTAACATATTCAAAGACACTTACCAAAAGGGCGTTCCTTGACTGGAATGGCATTGAAGTTTTTATAAATTTATCCATTGATCAAAGTGGTTCGCTTAAAATATGGCTAAACAGTAGTTTTGTTCAGCTTTTCGTCTTTCGACTCCTGGTGTCCTAAAAACGACGCACAAGAATATCGCTTATAAAATCGTTCATTGACGTACTGCTCCCGGCCATTTCCACTGTTCTTCTTAGACAGCGACGATCTTCTTGTAATGATCACTTGCAACTACGTCCCCAAACTAATGGAATAGTTGATCACTGGAAGATAACCACGAACCGGAACACGTCATCTATGTATGTATGTGTGTATGTATGTATGTATGTATGTGTGTGTGTATGTATGTATGTATGTATGTATGTATGTATGTATGTATGTATGTATGTATGTATGTATGTATGTATGTATGTATGTATGTATGTATGTATGTATGTATGTATGTATGTATGTATGTATGTATGTATGTATGTATGTATGTATGTATGTATGTATGTATGTATGTATGTATGTATGTATGTATGTATGTATGTATGTATGTATGTATGTATGTATGTATGTATGTATGTATGTATGTATGTATGTATGTATGTATGTATGTATGTATGTATGTATGTATGTATGTATGTATGTATGTATGTATGTATGTATGTATGTATGTATGTATGTATGTATGTATGTATGTATGTATGTATGTATGTATGTATGTATGTATGTATGTATGTATGTATGTATGTATGTATGTATGTATGTATGTATGTATGTATGTATGTATGTATGTATGTATGTATGTATGTATGTATGTATGTATGTATGTATGTATGTATGTATGTATGTATGTATGTATGTATGTATGTATGTATGTATGTATGTATGTATGTATGTATGTATGTATGTATGTATGTATGTATGTATGTATGTATGTATGTATGTATGTATGTATGTATGTATGTATGTATGTATGTATGTATGTATGTATGTATGTATGTATGTATGTATGTATGTATGTATGTATGTATGTATGTATGTATGTATGTATGTATGTATGTATGTATGTATGTATGTATGTATGTATGTATGTATGTATGTATGTATGTATGTATGTATGTATGTATGTATGTATGTATGTATGTATGTATGTATGTATGTATGTATGTATGTATGTATGTATGTATGTATGTATGTATGTATGTATGTATGTATGTATGTATGTATGTATGTATGTATGTATGTATGTATGTATGTATGTATGTATGTATGTATGTATGTATGTATGTATGTATGTATGTATGTATGTATGTATGTATGTATGTATGTATGTATGTATGTATGTATGTATGTATGTATGTATGTATGTATGTATGTATGTATGTATGTATGTATGTATGTATGTATGTATGTATGTATGTATGTATGTATGTATGTATGTATGTATGTATGTATGTATGTATGTATGTATGTATGTATGTATGTATGTATGTATGTATGTATGTATGTATGTATGTATGTATGTATGTATGTATGTATGTATGTATGTATGTATGTATGTATGTATGTATGTATGTATGTATGTATGTATGTATGTATGTATGTATGTATGTATGTATGTATGTATGTATGTATGTATGTATGTATGTATGTATGTATGTATGTATGTATGTATGTATGTATGTATGTATGTATGTATGTATGTATGTATGTATGTATGTATGTATGTATGTATGTATGTATGTATGTATGTATGTATGTATGTATGTATGTATGTATGTATGTATGTATGTATGTATGTATGTATGTATGTATGTATGTATGTATGTATGTATGTATGTATGTATGTATGTATGTATGTATGTATGTATGTATGTATGTATGTATGTATGTATGTATGTATGTATGTATGTATGTATGTATGTATGTATGTATGTATGTATGTATGTATGTATGTATGTATGTATGTATGTATGTATGTATGTATGTATGTATGTATGTATGTATGTATGTATGTATGTATGTATGTATGTATGTATGTATGTATGTATGTATGTATGTATGTATGTATGTATGTATGTATGTATGTATGTATGTATGTATGTATGTATGTATGTATGTATGTATGTATGTATGTATGTATGTATGTATGTATGTATGTATGTATGTATGTATGTATGTATGTATGTATGTATGTATGTATGTATGTATGTATGTATGTATGTATGTATGTATGTATGTATGTATGTATGTATGTATGTATGTATGTATGTATGTATGTATGTATGTATGTATGTATGTATGTATGTATGTATGTATGTATGTATGTATGTATGTATGTATGTATGTATGTATGTATGTATGTATGTATGTATGTATGTATGTATGTATGTATGTATGTATGTATGTATGTATGTATGTATGTATGTATGTATGTATGTATGTATGTATGTATGTATGTATGTATGTATGTATGTATGTATGTATGTATGTATGTATGTATGTATGTATGTATGTATGTATGTATGTATGTATGTATGTATGTATGTATGTATGTATGTATGTATGTATGTATGTATGTATGTATGTATGTATGTATGTATGTATGTATGTATGTATGTATGTATGTATGTATGTATGTATGTATGTATGTATGTATGTATGTATGTATGTATGTATGTATGTATGTATGTATGTATGTATGTATGTATGTATGTATGTATGTATGTATGTATGTATGTATGTATGTATGTATGTATGTATGTATGTATGTATGTATGTATGTATGTATGTATGTATGTATGTATGTATGTATGTATGTATGTATGTATGTATGTATGTATGTATGTATGTATGTATGTATGNACAGAGTCCCTGCCATTTCGCCACTCATCCCGGACACTTTACTGATCCAATGTGCAAAAAATTGTATGTAGAGCACTTCAGCACTCTCAAACTTCTTTGAAGTGTGGACGCATATCACCCAACATCGGCCAATGTGTAATGCATCAGGCTTGGATAGACCAACTGGCCAAACCGTATCAAGATCCTGTTGTTTAAGTTGCTGAAGCTGAGCCTTCGATATTGTGCTATAATGGCTGGTAAACAGGGGTTATATAACTCACGTTTTTTATGAGTCCGCCATTCCAAATAATCTGTTCACCGAGTTGACAAAACATCGTTAGCGGCGGAATAAGCCAAATTAACCGTCACAATACAACTGTCGTGGTCTCTGACGCCGTCAATTACCGAAGCCGCTCACGTAATTCATCCAGGATAAATTGCATGTTCCATCAGGCTTGGCCACAAATCAGTCAACTGGTTTAATTATCAGCGAACAAGGAACTGTGTCACAAAGATTGCTTCAACATTCTAGGCTAAACTGGCGTGGAATTACGTGAATGAGGGTAGGGGTACGCTCTTCGACAGGCATCGACTGAACATCAGTCAAATGATCCATGTCAGCCAGTAATAAATCTAATCTTCACTAGGATGTATCTGCACTGTGCCACTCGTAGTGCACAGTGTTCAGGCAGACCAGTAAAGCACTACTGTTGTGCCATGACTTGGTCTGTAGAAACTGCATCATACGGCTGAGACTGGGGGTCAAAAATAGTGATAATCACTTCGGTTGATTCGTTGTGCCCAGGTTACCTAATCACACAAAACACTTAAATTTAATTGTGGTACCTTACCACGACAGACGAAAAGAGCGAATACGAATCACTTATTTGAGGTACAGATGTAGTCTCGCCCAGTCTGCTCGGCTCCGGTCATGTCATCACCCAGCTCGGCGGTCCTACCGTATACTCATAATGACCCACTAAATCTCTTGAGCAAAGGACTCAAAGTGGGTTGCAACTTAGACGTCACCTTCCTGTGATGAACACGACTGATGTTCTATTCATTGCTCTATTCATTATTCTCTTGTTTTAATATTCCAAGTGCTGTACAGATACATCGATTCGAATACATACATGCTACTTGTTGCGTCGTGCTGAATTCTGAACTTCTAGTTCGTCTGGTTATACCAATATACGTGCTGAACTCACTTACTACATTTTGGCGTCGCGATTAGAACAATTCATGCCTGCCGGAATGGAACTATTAAATGGTAATTCGGCTGCGCGAGACGTAGAGGATTATTTGGAACGGTTTGACATCTGGTGTCTTACAAAATCCGATGGATGATAAGAAACTCACGGCGTATTTTCTACGTTTTGTTGGCAATGAGGCGTATACATTGATCAAGAATTTAGTATATCCAGAATCTCCAATCGATATTTCTTACAATGGATTGAAGAAAAAAGTTCTGCAACACTTCAGTCCGATTACGTACGTAGCAGCCGAAAGACTTAGGTTCAATATGTTGATCCGCTCCCATTCTCAGTCGGCTCGTGATTTTGTATTACGGTTACAGACATAGGCAGCCAAATGTGACTACGGTGCCCAACTAGAAGACCAACTGCGTGAGACGATCATTGCTGGTATTCAGTTGCCCGAATTACACCAGAAGCTGCTGCTCTGTCCAGATCTATCTATCTATCTATCTATCTATCTGTCTATCTATCTATCTATCTATCTATCTATCTAATCTATCATCAGCAGTCATTCAAGGGAGCCTTCAGAAAGATGACTAACGGAAGACCAGGCATGGTTTTCGGTAGCAGATATTGAACACGAAATTGGAAAACATACATGCTACTAACACCAGGTGGTCCACGGATTGATTGCGGTTACACAGATTCGCAAACGTTTTGTCACACAGCACTATTGTGTCAGTTCAACTCATTTTCTCTTCAATTGCAAACGCACTACTGTGTCCAGAAGCGTGAACTGCAGGTCACACTAAACCACGTCGTACACTAGGGAGTGAATCCCGTCGAGAAGCAGGAAATATGAAGCATCTCTGCGCCTGATTATAAAAAGTCATTGAGTGATCCCAGAGAGCGGCAGCACAGTATGATGAACTTCGTCACTTCAACTTAGGCAAGTTGGTGCATCAACAAGGCAATCCCGAACACTTGTTGCCAAAGCCTGTCCTGTAGGCCGAAAGTCATTTTTGTCGCTCAAGCCATATTCAAAAACGAACCAAGGATGAAACGTAATGTTTGGTAGAGATTAACCCGAACTTTCCAATAACACAATGAATGTGTGGAAATTGAAAACTGATGACTTTTTGCCTGCTTTTTTATCTTGTTTTCAAGCTTCTGTATTAAGCTTTCGAAAATTCGTTTTTCCATTAAATCGCTTCGCATCCATAAAAAGCCGTAGCTGACGAATGTTTGAGTCACCAGGTGTTTTTACGTGACAGTCGACCTGGGATATCCAGACAGATGACAGAACGCATTTTCATTGTGGCTTTTCAGCCTCGGAGATGATTCCGTTAATTCTTTGTCCTAAGATGTGAATTAATACTGGGAAGATCTGACAGCTGAAGCAGTTTCCCTGAAATCGCGCATCTATCCAAAATATTTTTTGGTTCGTAATTCTGTTGGGATCTCACCTGTTCCTCAACTCAGTCTACAAGCTTTGGGGTTCAGAACGTAGGTTTATCTCAATGTGCTTCAAACCTTTAAACCGTCTCAGTCAAGTACATTTCTCCTCCCTCCAGGAACTTTTCTTTGTATATTGTATAATGTCTCTTCGGCGGTATGGTTCCCTCTTTATAACTGAATGGGCAATTGTCTTTAACTTTCGCCAACTTTTGGAAGGAGCTCAGTAGCATTTGGCTGCTTGCTATATCGCCGTCGCCTGTTTGAGCAGCGGAACTGAGACGTCTTCAGGTGTTTGACAATCGTTGTCTCAGAACCATAGCTCGTGTGGGTTGGTGTCGGCGAATCCGTAACGAGGCAGTTAGAAAGCGAATTTTTGGTTGTGCAACGGCTACTCCCATTGAAGAATGTGTCCAGCACCAGAAGCTGCTTTGGTTGGGACACGTGTTGCGTATGCCTAACTATAATTTGCCGAAGACAGTGCTGTTTTCCATGCTCAATTCAGAGTGGCGGAAGCAGAGAGGTGGCCAACCCT
>SJOL01007305.1:378098-395531 GCA_004794785.1 Opisthorchis felineus
ATGACCTTTAGCTACGAATCATTTGACTGCGCAACCCAACAAGGTTGGGTTAGATAGAATACGTCAACTATCATCGAAGAATGAGTTGATAGGTAACGCTTGTGACATGGAAACATGAGGCGGTGAATAGCCGGCTTGCACCTCTAGAATGACCAAGTTTCGTGGGTAGCACGGCTCTACAGCTCCAACATCCACTAGCCCAGTCAGTAGGAACATTATCTTCGATTCCATTGTAGTTTGGAGACGGACTGTGCAAAGAATCTTACCGTAGTCGGTGGTGACGTAAGATTTTGCAGCGCAGATTGAGGTCTGACGTCTACTGACGGTGGAACATGGGTAGAGTAGTCTATCCATACATGTCCATCTCTCTGTTCGGTGCGTCTATCACTCTGTTTCCCCATCTCTTTGCCAGCATTTCTACCTATGTGATCATTCATCTATTCACATAGATTTTATTTTATTTTATTTCTAATAGCTGATATTTGTGAGCACTTAACACCAGATATTGATCCCGGAAATGTATAGTTATCTGGAATATTCATTGGAGTATCGGCTGTATTTCAGTCAAGTGAGGAATCAAAGCTAACGCTTTGGTTATCCTGAGCTGATGATTGCCCCAACTACCTTCCTCACGCACCAGTGCAGCCTTCGCGGATCATTCTCAAAATTCTGCTGCCACGAAAGCTGAATTATTCTGAACTTTGGCTTAGACACGTACTATGGTCGAAGTAGGAAAGAGCAATCAATAATGTACTGAATCAGCCTCAATTTCCGACTAATACGCCATTAGTGCACGCACAAATTCGGATTATAAACAGTGATAAACACCTATAAACATGACTGATGTGGCAATGACTGAAAATAGCAGCACTCAGAATAGCTGTAAGTCGTCAGTATGTGTACACGCATACGTACGTACACATACGTATAAGTATACATTTAGACACACACAAAATTATGCATAATACTTGACTGACATTCATTTCCCCTGAGATGCTCGGGGAGCATACTAAGCTGAATTAGAGGACTGACTATATCCAACGAACGTATGTTCAATTCCTTCCGAAAAGTTTGTGATTTCCACATTCTACTGTTTTTTTCTCACATTCCTAGAAAAGTAACAAATTGGTCTCGATTTTCTGCAGCAGCCTGAACGCCTTTTCTTTATTATTAAAAGTTCAGTGATCGTGATCTGTCTGTCCAATGCACACGACGGCGGGCGCTATTACTCACCCATGCCTTGTTTCTTTCTCAACTCCCGTGCAAGTGTACCTTGGTTGTACTCGGAAGTGGCCCATGAACTACCGGAAGTCCGGATAACATCACACGGGGGAATACGTCTGAAGAACAGGATCTATTGACACGTGTTCACAACGGCAAGGTGAAAACCCAACACCACTTTATCAAAACATCAGCAATGAAGTGAGCAAACGAACTCCATCATAGAGGACTTTGAATTTGCACTTATAATACAATTATAACTACAATTACAATTACAATCACAATCACAATTACAATTACAATTACAATTATAATACAATACAATACAATACAATACAATTAGTTACACCGGTGACAGTTGTGTATATGAACCTTCTGAGTCCTAATGTTCTGCGATTTTTAGTGAGCACAATATTGGTCTTTGCGTGCGGAACTTTCAGTCTTATGCCTTGAATTTTATCATACCTGCAGAAAACAACTATATAAAGCACACAATCATCCGATCAAGCCTTGATTTCTGTCACACGGTGCGTGAACCGACATCCACCCACTTGATAAACTAATCCTTAAACAAGCTGCATGAAACGTGACAGGTCACCGCTCGACCTAAAGCGACACTGTATTATCACTGTATGTGACCCTTATAGACTGTGCTCACCAATCGCCATGACAAACTTCAAGACAATTCAACCGGCATATTTCTTGCTTGTGTTCATCAGCCGCTCCAACAGGCGAGCAATTTACCTATTAGACATATTTTCACTGTGCACAAAGTCCAGTCAATGGAAAACTGAATCATCTCCATTCTAATGTTATATTCTTACTGGAATGACACAAAGTGCTAATCAACCAGTAATCTGAAAGCTGAACTGAACCACGTAGAATGTAAAATAATGCGCTGAAATTTATCATCTTTTAAATAAGAGCACACTTTTGGGAAACAGCCGTCACGAAGAGACTGGACCTTACCGTGGTGTGACGGTTTGCACACCTCAGCGACCCCCTGAGCTATACTGGGGGGTGTCCCCGCGACACTCACAGAGTCTCTCATACCAGGTTGGTTAATGGTTAGAGGTCTGACAAACAGTCTTCTGGCCCTCCAGGTTGGGGGTTGGAACATCTGGCGACTTGTTCCGTAGGAATGGTAATGCATTTGCATTTCCAGCCCAACACCGCTGCCTTGCGGTTAGGCTTTTGAGCCAAAGGCTTTGGTTGAGGACCATAATCGTCCTCTTGTCTAGGTGTGGGCGCACTAACAGTATCCCAGCCCACGTATAACCATGACACTTACAACTAACAATGCTCTAAGGCAGTGAAGCATCGGTGTTGAACACTGATTTCATGCTGTCGATGATGATGATGATTTAGGAAACAGTCTGTCGGGCCGAAGTTGGGCAGCCTTTCGCTTTTGATATGGAAGCCCCTTCAAGCCACTTGGTTAAGCTTTGAAGCAGACGCAGAACCAATTGCCAAGATCTCTTCCAATTAGTACACTAGATCAGTGTTGAGTGGCGGGTGGGGCAGTAAAGTAATTTTAGTCGGGTTTGGGTCCTTGATCTTCCGGCTCAGGACGCGTCAAAAGATAATTCCTGTTGGGTGTCATTAGTAAATTTTGTTGGTGTGTGCGGGTTTGTAACTGCTACCAGAATGTGGTTATGATATGAAATCACGTGGACTTTTGGTCGATTCTGGCTATGCACTTCAGACCTAAGCTTCTATTAACAACTCTTCTTTACGGATAACCGCACACCAACAGGTGTCAGCTTGAGAGATCTGAAACCGTTCTCTACACACTCGCCAGTTCTAAGCCTTCCGCAGTTTCGCATGGCTCGACCGTCAGTCACTGTATTGCAAAACGTAGCCGCTGTCTAAAAACTTCAACATTTTCTAAACCTCTCCTGTAGCCCTTATCTAACCCATTTTCCGCCATTGTTTAGGCTTTCAGTAAAGCCAGATATTCGTCTGCGTTTCTCGTGTGCTCGCCAATTCTTGTGTGAAATTTTCCAACTGTTCCTTCTATGTAGATTCGACTGCTGTCATCGCATTTACTTTCATACACAGCCTCGGATTCTATCTACCGGAAGGCAATCCTTCAGTTGCACCAGTGTACAGCCCTGCTTTTATCCTTACGAAACAATTTTTTTACGTTTGCCACATTTAGAATCCTTCGAATGACTTCAGATGTTCCTGGTTTACATGGGACAATAGCGGTCCCAATCTGGTCACTGAATATTAACTGACCGAAGTCTGTTATTAACCTGTGCCGCTGTCCGATCAGGCCTTTCTGTAGACAGTGCCCTTACTCATCTAAACAATGATGAAGCAATAGTGGCGAATACCAAATTAGGATAGGAGGACGAATGGTCCAAAATCGTCCCAGTATCAGTTGGCTTCTGGTGCACTGTGATTTTTAGTTTTCCACACTATTTATGTGTCGTACAATAGTGTTGGTTCTATCTCTATTCTAAATTTGATGCGGGATTTAGGTCGTTCAGGTAGACGTAAAACTCACTGACCTTGTCTCGTTTCATCACAACTGAAGTATCATCCACATAGTGGCGAAACTTTTTCGGTGAGTGCAGAGATCCAGACAAAACTTTTTGTACAAAAATTCCAGAAAGATATTTGCACAAACTGGAAATATTGGAGATTACACTCCAAGGCCTTGTTCTTGAGTATAAGCCACAGAGTCAAAAACGAGGTGAGTGAGTTTCAGGCATTCTTTTTTGCCTTCCACTATTTCATTTACGTTAAGCCTTCTTGCTTTCTAAAAGCAAGTGATTGGCTATTTTTAACTGTCGTATGACGGTTTGACGTCGTTGCTCATAGGATTATCATCTAGTTTTACGGGGAAACTCGTAGTACTCAAAAACATGATTTATTACCAGCGCTCAAGCTGAATAAACAGAATGCCTAAACACTAGGTGACTCAAAAGCTATCAGCTGCAAAGGCCGTACAAAAGCCTCGAAACAACTACCAAAATGTAAATTAATTTCAGCATGTAGTTTGATTTTCTTGATTCGGGAAGCTATTTTGGTCTTCACGTTTCAACTCACTCATGCCATGACTATACCAGAATCACCTGTAATCATCCGTAGATATAAACCTCAGAACGAATAAACCTCAGAATGAATAAGCCGCAAAATGTACGAGTTGCCAGTTACGTTAGCTAGCTCCACGTGAGCGACAAACATGACAAGTCCGGAAGCTCCTAACTCTCGTCTGTAGTAGGTTGTAATAGAGCTATAAACCACGGATAAATGACCGAGGGAACACGTGGGGATTGATTCGAGGTGCCAACAAACGTCACAATGAAATTACAAGTGGTCGTTGAAGAGTGACGAAGCAAAGCATGTGGCAAGTCGGTAGCCTCCAAATAGCAGTCGAAATGAAGAAATTCAGACTTGTGCAACCGTCTGTCAGCACGCACTTTATGATACCACCACCATGTATAACAAAGAAATAGGTGTCCCTTGGCCAGGTTATGTTGAATTCGTTACATTCGGAACTGGGGCACCCCAAGAATGAGCTAAATATAAGACCCTTCGGATAATAACAGGCGACTGAAACAATAACACTGCGCCGGCGAGGCCATTTGCGCAGGAGCTCGTCTAAACTCCGAGAAGTGTTGTCCATGTGGCTGATGTTGTGCTCAACTTTCTCCCCTGTAGTCATATGAGCAAACTCTAATGCGGTGGCAGCCCTGCCCACTTAGTCGGCTGTCCGCAAGTTTTGAAGAAAAGGGCAACTGTATCCCACACTGTTCGGCGCCCAAAGGTAACTTGCAGTTTCCTTTGCATAGTTTCATCCATGGCTAATCTCCTACGGTAGAACCTTCATCTTTTCACTTCTGGTGATACAAGGTCTCGAAGGTGGCGTAGTTGGCTCGGCGAATCTGCTTGCGGTTGGCCGGCTTACGGTGAACTTGCTGGTGACGACGTTAAGAGACAGGTTTCGAAGTGTGTGGAAAAGCCCTTGATAGATGGAGGTCTAGAGGCAGCTGGACGTGCTCCTGTGCCATGACGCCGAATCTCAACCCTCTAGTAAAGGACAGGAAGCAAGTGCTAGCGAGTAAACTCTCAGGGTTCAACTTGAAGGGTGAAATAGAGAATTGCTGAAATCTTAGCACACCCGGACTGGCGTCCGGGCTACCCTGCTGGTACCGCCAAGAATTTGTCCGACAATCCAGCTACAACAAAAACAACTACCACCGGTAGTAGTGACATTTTTTTGTCAAAAATCGCACATTTGAACTGCGTGGTTTAGTGGCAATGATAGGAAATGCAGCAGAACACAAAAATGAGTGAAGCTTTCAGATCATCTGTGCTACCACCAGATTAGTTGAGCAAAGCCAGATCATTTCCGAAGTACAGTCTGTGATGTACATGAAAATCAAAGCAATCATGCAGACCAATAGCTGAAGAAAGACATGAGATGCTCATTAATACCACAACTTTGCAACTATTGCTAAGTAATCTACTGCACTTTTATCGTCTGTTTCGTCTACGGGAACAACCATGAGCCTCGAAAATCGGTTGGGGTAGTTTAAAAGAATGATTTACACAAATACTGCAGTACTACCACTATACAGTAAAAAATAAGCACGGAAAAATCAATGCTAGTTTGGTTATGATAATATAAACAAAAGTTGTGATTGCGTGAAATCCGCTAAGTTGGTTGGTGATACCCCATACGGGTCTTACATTACATTACCTATTTTTCATACACGAGGTTGTATTCGTGTTGCGTACAAAAATGTTTGTTGCTGATTTCATCCCATTTTTTATGGATGGTGGTGTATATAGAGTCACATAAGAAGTTAACAATAATTTCAGACCGCTATCAGATATGTACACTGTAGTCCTTCCCAACTAAATAGCACTTACGGAGACCAATCTCACGTGTCTTGATTGGAGGTCGTCCTTCTTTGAAGGGAAAACATTCCATCAACTCTGTAGAAAAATAATCGTGTACGTCCCTAAGATATCGAGAACAGTAACACTATATTGGTGCTGGTGCAGTAGTATTGTTACCCTCTTTCGTAACATCCGCAAATTGGCAAACATAGCTCCCAAAAAGACACCTTTATCTTCCACGAAAATCGCCACTAGGATAGAAAGTCAGGTCGGTCGGTGGGAAGGCAATCAGTGTATGTGCGTTACCTGGAATATCACTGGAGACACCCGTTTGTGTCCAGATTAGTGCACAATTTCATTGTAGACATTCTCATTGTGCTGTGAACATTCTATCAATGGATATAATTACTGCTAAAGATGTCTACTAAAGTTTTTATAAATTTACAAATCTATGTCAAAAATTTAACACAGATGTGCACAGCATGACATTAGTCAGCTGCTTTCCAGTTTAAGGTTGTGTTAAGACGATCCGAGTTGCTGAAATCACGGTTGCGCATTTTGAAACCCGTCTATTTCAGTCTGGTCGGCGCATTTCAAAGCTCCTTCAGGGTAATAAGTCTGGTGGTTGCCGGAAACTCTTGTTAAAAGCCTTGTTCTTTTCGTCAACCAGGAGAGATAGAAATGCAACGTTTTCACTAAACAAATCTTGAGGCTTTTCACTGGATTAAATTCGAAAGCTTCTTCGAAGATACTGTAAACACACGTAAACAGAAAAACGCCAAAGTTTTTGAATAATTCTGTCAAACTTTCTGCTGGCATGCCCACATTTCCAGGAGGTGCTCCTAAACACATCCACAACTTCACTCAAACGCAAGTCACACACCCACAGCTGGAGGTACTGTCATATCGGCTTAAGTTCAGTTCACCGGATTGGTAAACAAAGAGACATTGCGGATCGCACTCCAAAAAATAGACTGCCCAAAGCAGTTCGTCAAATTTTGTCAATTCTTTCCATACTGTGATGAGTTCTATGGGGCTGGGTCTGCATATTTCAACACTGACGAGAGGGTTAAGCAAGGCTACTTTGTAGCGCCAAATTTATTCTGCATGTATCTCATTGCATTTTGCTCGGAGACTTTCCAAAATTTAAAAGATGGCGTGGCCATTCGTTACTATATTGGTGGCCAACCAATCAATCCATGCAGCTTCATAACAGGGTAAATGCCTCATTGTTCGAAGGTTTATATGTCGAACTTGGCTAACGCCTGTGCATTATTGGCACCTTCTGAAGTGAAGTAATCGCTTCTGGAGGGAACATTCTCCTCTATACCGCTCTGATCTGGCTTGAATATAAATATTTCTAACAGACCTGTCTTTCGCCAACCTGTTCCCAAGAGGCGTCACAATTTTTCAGGCATATAACTGAATAGTGGTGGAATGGCATGTTGCTCAGATTTTACCACGTTCGAAGCAACCTGACCACTGACCAAATGGTAGACAATGATCTGGACTCGCGATTGTCGAAGGCTGGCGTGGTATCTGAAAAACTTCAAAAATGGGCTTGCAGCTTTGGCCACCTGCTAGGGGAAAGAAAAGTCATGTACCGTGCCGCCGTACGATAGCGAGATTTTGACGGTACACCGGTGCCGTCAACGAATCCTGCATCGACTTCAACTGCAGTGCTCACGGAGGCTTATGCGCATATATTAGAGGGACCAGGTCTTGAATACTCATTTATTCGGGAAGTAAAAACCATGCGGAAAGGAGAATGATTTAATTCACTCTCAGCTTCGCTAAGTAGGTCAAATGAAAACCCAAACAACTGCAATGTGGACACGTGAATAAGTGTTTAGGAGAGCAAGTTAGACAGAAGCTGCATTACAGCATCAGATTTCAGATGAACTTAGGTGACACGAATTTTATTTTTATACCAGAGAAAATCCACAACAGAAGACAAGTACCTCACGAGAGATCACACATACAGGCTTAACACATTCCAGGGCGCAGCTAGTCTCGATACTCGAACACTTACTATTCATTCAAAAGCTTGTAGCAACAAACTTTGCAACGCCAAAAAAGGCACGTTAATGAGACTGCTCAGCCTGTGGGTGCACCTGCGCTTCAAGACACAAGCGTGAAGCGTCTGTGAGTAAGAGGAGACAAGTTCATTTCAGTTCTTATTAAATGCAGCTATGCTTCTACTACTCCTGCGTCGTCTGTTTATACATGACAACCAAAATGTCTTGTCCTGAGTTGCACATAGTGGATGCAGTTGCACAGCATTTTGGACGGGAATTGCGGGAATTATAACGGTACTTGGGACAATCGAAGCATGGGAGTAGCACTTGGTGCTGGTCCCGATAGTAATGGCATCAAGCTTGGGTCGGCTGATGGCTGTTGACAGGCAGCTGTGAGTTCACCCGCCGATCTTCCTCTTTCGAAGTTGCATCGGATTTGCTGTGGCTCATCTGGAGCAGTGAATCCGGCTCCGCACAGCCTGACGGCTTCAGCATAACCACAGCCATCCCAGGTCACCCGAGGTAGCTAGAGATGGCTAAGAGGTAAAGGCGCGAACGGAACGTCCGTTTTTCGATCCCAACCTTTGTATCACGGCTGATCCTGCCTAGGCTTGAGCAACCTGACAGAATCAGCCCTCGTGCTTCCTCCGGGCGGCATGGCAGTCAGGCACCGAAGGGTTGTTTAGTTGAACAACTACTATCATTAATACTATCATTATTACAAATAATGCTAGGCGACTGTGTACATACACATTTGTATACAGAGTGGCAAACTGGTAGCACTCTAGAACAACTATCAGTTTTGCTCTCAATTACCGCATAGCATGATACCTGTACTTCGGTGAATTGAATGTTCGCAGTGGGCAGAATTATCCACTATAATCTGCGGCAATGATTGGCAGGGCATACACAAATTACAGGTTAGGAATACGACTACCATTTGGCTTCACCAAAATGTGCTTGGTGTTGTAGACGCTGAGTAACTTGAAGGTGAAATCAGGAGCGATGAGCTTGTGGAATTTTGTCAGAAACGTCTTCTGCTATTTCAGACTATGTGCATTATCTTCTACAAATGGGAGGTTCGTGAGAACCCTCAGATTTCAGCACAACCACTCGCCTAAAAAGAATTAACAGGAAATGTCGAGGCTGTCCAATTGGCATGCCAATCAAAACCTACATTCATATATCCGTAGTTATAATCCGGATGCAAACGAAAAAGATTAAGCAGCTTTTCAAGCGGAAGTCTCAAAAGGAAAAATGTCTCCTTCAGCACAACGAATTTAGGGCCAACTTATTTCTTCACTGCATTCCTTTTTTACGATATGAATCTAGGAGCGCTACAAGTTAGTCGTTCTTTGTGACCCAAAAATAAAGATTTTCCTCCATGACAGAAACATCACAACCTAGTTCCCCTTTAATGTTTGCCCAGATATGACAGCTGACTGCCAAGTTAAAACAGTCTCTAGTACGCTTTAGGAAATTGAACTGGATAAACCCCTTTTATTCAGCTTCATCCACCTACCCTGGAACAACGTTGTAAACGTGTCTGTTTATTCACCTCACATTCATTTTCGTGTTGTGGGAGGAAATAAGGCGATAACTGTAGAATAATGATATGAAAAAAGCAAAAGGAGATCCGGACACGATCTTATGAGAAATAGAAACAGAAATTTAAGAAAAGGTTACCGTTTCCACTGAGTGAACATAGGTATATTTCCTTGGTAACGTTATTAGTTTTCTGACGTGGTAAATGAATGGGATTAACGGGGATAAAATGAAGTGTATGATGTCTTCCGAAAACCTGTCTACTTTTGGGTATTACTCAAATGTAACGCAATTCGTCTTCCACTGTACGTTAATTGCATGCAGTTGCCACCATGCAGACAAACTATTCTTCCTTGTTGTCCGACGATGGATCTACACACACACACCCACTAAAAACTCACCGGAGTACGTTATGCTCCCTTACACGCCATGCCAAATATCAGCCTGATTGAATGTTTGAAAGAGGACATATAAACAGGACAATAATGCATCTTTGGCGTCTAATTGGCCGCAGATTTTTGAGACCTTAACACAAAATTTTTCACTGCAAAACATCTAACGATGAACTGTCATCGGATGGGACCAGAAACAACTCCATGCATCGTGCTGATGTCCTAACTGAGCCCATCTTTATGTACACAAAGCACCTTTTCACACACAGTGCAACTGTTGTGGATCGACCAATTCGAATTGATCATTTGCTCCCAATGTTTCTTGATCCCTCTAAAAATCATTATGGACGCTATCTCATCTTTTGTCACCAATTAATTTTTTTAAACTGCTTTCTGAACTCGACTTATCAGTATGTGATATCGATGGGTACCTCAGTGTCTAAAAATTTCAGCGAAAACTTCCGACCGCCAGCTTCTACTGTGCCCGGAGGTTTTTGTTGAATTTCATGAGAACAAGAAAAATACCTAAATTCCAAAAACGTTGTCCTACAATGTATAAACAAACTCTGGTGCAGTGTCTCAGCCGGAAAATTTTTTTCTGTTCAAACCTTAATAATGGAAAGTAGCTCAACGAAAAAGCACATGAAGGTTGCTTACTAGAAGGAGAATGTCCGTAAACAACAGTTTCCTTTGCATTTTCGTTCAGCATGAACCGATATGGCGGTGATTTAGTTAAGCTTTTAATTGTGTAACTTTCATAGTGCTCAACAAAACCCAACGGGTGCTTACATGAGCTAACCTATGCAAACCAAACTCTTTGGCAACCTCCTGTATATACCTTCTTAATCTATTTGCGGCAGCAGTTAGTCACAAGACTGAAAAACGGTTACCTACAAGAATTCATGAACGTGTCCCAAAAACATTACTTAATAGCTTAAAGGTATCATCCCGGGCAATTGATCCCAACTTTCTGGATTGTAGCAAATGCGAAAACCACGAGAAGTGACACACCATTCATAAGGTCGCTGAGAACACTTCGACAGCCCACGACCGATTCCGCCCTCCTTGGGGCTCATCAGGTAGACATAGTCCCCGAGTTTTCGTCAAATTCATGTTCCACCTGAACTCAAATTACACTAACTTTGAAAAACACATCCATGTGCATGCCATAAGGCTACTCAGTGCAGCATATTCAGTTAAGAATGAACATCGTGAGAGCGAGATTCAGATGGAATTGAGCTGAGTCACACGTGAAAGACAAAATGGTGCACAAATAAGTGTATTTGTCGAAACAAGTGAGTTGGTTAAAGTCACAAACTGGCGGAATATCGGCTGTCTATTATGCTTAACTGAAGCACGGATGATTTAGTTCCACAAACCCAACTTAGGTAAGCATGCAGAGTTTGTGACTAACGTTGGTGAGGTCGACATTGTATCACGTCCACAGCCCTAGTAACTTTATGTGACTTGTTTCGGCGTCTGATGACCTTTACTCACTACAATGTTTTCAATGACCTGTGGGTTTAACCGTCACATTATCTGTCCGTTCTCCTGATTCTTAGTGTACCTAAACAGCTGACGAGATACGTAAAATATTTGAGTTCACTTTATCCCGTTTCGTTGCTCCTTCTTGCTCACATGTATTTCATAAAGGGAGGAGGGTACATGAAATTTTACTGAATAGCCTGCCTACCTTGTTTTGAGGACCAAGGGTGGTCTTGATATTTTCGAAGCGGTAGAAGTTTGGGTGATTCGTTAAAGGGGTATGATTTGAGTAAGAAGAAAGTCATCTGAAAAAAACCATCACTCCCACAAACAGCGCACAGCACACACAGCGTCCAAGTTGGACAATCATATGTGAGAGGAAGCGCGAGTAACTCAGTGGGAAGCTTTAAGTTTCTAAACAGAAAGATCAAAGACAAGTTGTCTGTACCTTCGATCATCATGGGAGGAAACACACCTGAGCACGTTGTTGGAGCTAAGCACCATCTGTTGAAACCTTTGTCGAAGGTGAGTCCGGTATGCAGTGACTGACAAACTGGAGTCCGGTATCGCGGCTAAAATTTTACTAAATTCCAGAAGCTTTAATCGATTATGTGCCACTTGTGGTGGAGTTTCATCCAACTTGCGAGGAAAACATCGTGAAACTCAACCAAGAAGGCGTCCAGGTAACACAGTTCTCAACTTAACAATAGCCGCTTCCTTGTCGCATTTCACCCTCCGCCCTTATGCCAGCAAGGGTTTCGGGCGGGTGGGGGTAAAGAGAGTTCTCCTCGGTGGACAGTTATGGACGCGCGCATTACACTTTCTTAGACTGACCGGATTAATCATCCTTCTGGTGATTCTAATTCGGTGCAAAGAAGCGGCTCACACATCATTTTGCGGCGAACGAACCGCAGCCAGCTAACGTTTGGTTACTGTGTTGGCACAATTTATCAGATAGTCGGAGTTGTTTACGGGTCTCATTGAAAGGAGTCCGTTTTCGTGACAACAAGGCAGGAATGCTACAAAGGTTGTCCTATATACACTGCCTCTTGTTTTCATTGAAGTTCTTTGTGACTAATGGACAATAATTTCTAAGTTTCATCCTGAATTGGGGAACTTCTTCTAGGTATTGTACAGTCATTACGACGATCACTAGGACGTAGAGTAAAGTTTCAAAACTCGCAAAACACTCTTGCAATCCTGAAATCATTTTAGCGAAGGTTCAGTTTGATCATCGCCCATGTGTCGGTTTACTGAGTATGATGCAGTTGGAAGGTTGCATTTACCAGAATTGTTTGTTGACACACCTGAAGCACATTGAACTTCAGTTGAGTGTTTGCAGTTGAACATTCCTCTTTTTTCACACCCGTTGTGAGTGATTAGAACAGAATAAAGTCAAATGCTTCAATATACGTTGGGGAATTACACAAATACAAGGCGTGGGCTGAACAGTGTTTTCGAACGTTTACTCGTATACAAGCGAAATTGACGAATTGTTTGCATCCTACGCCCAATTCGGATGGGGAATCAAGACATCGCCAAAATGAGGTGAGCAGATTAAAGTATCAAACAGTCCATTTCCGCTAACACAATTACCAACACAACCACCACCACCGACACCACTGACACCACCAAAACCACCACCAGCAGCCGCACCAGTAAATCGAGTGCTGTAGCACATTTAGTTAAAACTCTGCCCTTTTCATAAGAATATTTTAAGAAATGTACTACATTCAAATGTGTTAAAAGTACCTCCCTCATCGGGCAATCAAAAAAGTGGTTATTTTGAGGGTCAGGTACTTTCGACGGTTCAGTAGTTCATCTGAACAAAACGGTGGACTCATCAGCAGTATGATTTCTCTCTAGATGCCAACATCCTCTTCGATTATATATATATATATATATATATATATACATATATATATAGTGGGGCTATATCTAAAAGGGGATACCTTTTCAAAATCTTAAAAGTTGTGAATTCTGACCCAAAGTTTGTTGGGATATGCATTTGTCCCCAGTAACTCGGAGAATACAGAGGTGGACCGCAAATGCATTTGTGACGCCAGATGTGTTATTAAAACGCAAGATGCTGCTGTGGGATGCACGCAATATCCAGGGAATGTGAGCATATAATTATATCAGCTGGAAGTCGGCAAAGGTGGATTATGCATCAAGAGCCTATCCCAGATAATGATAAATGGATCTCTCGGTTACTTGCTCTTAGAGAACGAAAGAGTTTCATCGTTATTGACTGTAAGTACGAAAATGTTACCGAGATACGGGTGAGACTGTACTCCCTGATTGAGGTAGAATTCTACGTACCAAATTTCCAGGACAGTGAGTAGGACTGAGATAGGACATACCCTGTTAAACTTACAAACAAGCACTATATTGCCCCTATGTTTGGACTACAGCAAAAGATCGAGGATGTCCTGGACGATAATATCTGCGGATAATAGGAAGTTGAAAGAAACAAACATGTGTTACGTTCTACATTTAGGAAACCTTACATTTGTTACACCAGTCAATCAAATCACTGCAATTAAGCAGCTGAAACTCCCATTTACGCCGGAGGTGTAGTGTTTCTCAAGGTCACAGGTGAGTGTTTATCCCACCATTAGTAAAAGATATCGATTTTGATGGACCTTTCAACCTAATCCTCCTGATATCAAATGCGATATATTACCCATCCTACGAAATTTTATGGAACTTGAGCCTCACCGGGTTCTGACCGTTTCCAAGTTGATTAAACCAAAAGATTTTCGGTTTGCTAACTTACAATCAGACTTTACAATATGAGGCAGCCCTTGTACAGTGCACTCGGTTGAAGAATATCGCACAAAAGTTTCAGCTGGAATTCAGTCGAGTCTTCCATGGTAAACAAATTGGTGTGCGAATGAGTGTACTTTGAGAAAAAACAGACTATGTTGACTAACAAATAGATGTAATGGGCGTTTGAACACAGACATGAAGTAATCGGTTGTCTCTGGTCATAACCAAAGTTCAATGGGTCACCTGACATCTGTGATCGGAACTACGGAAAAAACGTGCCCGCGACCCAGTCACATCGAAACATCAGGACGCAGCTACTACCGAATACAGATGACCGGTAACTTCAGTGTGTGCGAGGATGCTTGGTCTGCAAATCCGAGAAGAGTTTTCAGCAACCTTGTAAGTAGTTCCCTTTATGCATAACCTACTGATCTCAGACCAACGAACAGGAAAGAGCACCTAACCCAAAGGTCTCTGATCTGTAATTCTTTAACTCTGGGCATTTGAGAAAAAGCCCTGTTTGCTGTCAATACTTTCTTTCTCTGCAAACGTGTGAGGTTGAGTTTCGAATGTGTTCTTCAAGTGTTTCATAAATAGAGCACAGCACTGGTTGTTCGTAGCCTAAAAGAACCCAGCTCTGGCAGGCTTTCCGAATTTCGGCGTACGAAACAACTTTTATCGTTTTCTCCCTAAAGCAATCTGATATATGTGGGGCACACAGCAGCTCGTTTTATACTAAGCCATGATAGCAACAAATGTCACTAGGTCGAAAAGCAACGTATTTCATCGTCACCAAGCGCTTAGGCCGCGGTTTTATTACATCCTTGTTTCTCATAAAAGGTGTAATACATGTTTAAAAGCAGTATGATTATTCAGACCGAACAATTTACTTAAGTTCAGTATCATTATTAAGGATGTTCTTTTGAAAAAGGACCGGCTGAAGCTTGTTACTCTGCGATCAAGCGCTTTCTTCCTCGCATTCCTTGTGTACCTGGAAGTGCTCAGCGTCGCACTAAACTTGGGCTGAAAAGACTAGTCCCTGAAAGAGTGTATAACCCTTCGGAACGATAGCGCTTCTCGCATGATGCATTACTCGTCAAAACTTTGAGGCCATCAAGTGATATTATTGTTCTGAGGCGGAAAGTATCTGAAATAATACCTTTGTGGCCGCATGTTTATCTGGCTTGTTGATGTCACTGCCGTACATTCTGCGTGGTGTACCACAAAATGATATAAGAGGATTGGTCAGAGGTAAAGTGTTTGCTAATATATACGGGGACCATAATTTCCATAGTGATCCGTTCCGTTCGGACCACGTAGCTGATCTGTGTTTTGTTAGGCGTGCTAAATCTTGATGGTAGTCTCATATGGTGAAAATAAGCGACGATGGATACAGGTATACAAGACCTCCAGACACTCAGTTGGTCCGCTTCCAGTTGAGGCGTTGTCATCTCGACTTAAAAGCAAGTGGTTTTCATCGACCATCAAGGTCGAGGTCGGCACTTAGACTCCCCTTTTCAGAAAGTATAAAAGCAATATTTTTCTTGTTCACTTAGATAAAAAGTTGTACTCTGCTGAAAGCTTACCATGGCTCCATGTTTTTCCCGCGGTGCACCTGCTGACAAAATGTAGGCTAATTGCTCATTGCAAGTAAACCAATGGGACACCGGATTCGTTAGTGTTGGGGTAAGGATAACAACTTTGTTGTGTTCTTTCTGGAAGTCAAGTCACAGCGTTCTTCATTGGTACGTTCGGGAGCATCTTAAAGTGCTTGGGCTTGAAAGCATGATGGTGAGAACTCGGTACTAGATTGCCAACGAGGTGAGTATAAATGAGACCATATGTCATAAGAACCCTGGAGAAAATGGTTCATAATTTTGTTGTCCAATTAGCCTTTAATGCGAATAACTGCAGCAGAAAACGAGAACTAAATGACAATATTTTCAAATGTTAGCCTGTTTACCAGTAAATTTTACGTTGATGATATCTGAACAATATGGGAAAATGAAAGGGCTCTAACAAATGTACCACTGACGAACTTGTAGATGACGACGTGTCGAGTCAGGTAATGAAGAACACTAAATTTAACCGGCTATTGGTGAATTGCCGTCAAACATTGCTTGGTTGAGTTTGCAGTAGTTCACACCCGGTGTCACACCCGGTGAAATATAATACGAACGAAGCATTGACACACTGAACCAAGGAAATTTGGTTGGTGAATAGTAAAATATGATGTCTATAAAACGGCCATTAGTTTCATGGAAGACGGCAAACTGCAGAGTTGGTACGAAGCGACTCATTATAAGACTTCGTAATTCTAAGTAATCTACACACCCGGAGCAAGGTTCTGTAAAGCCCGAGAGGTCGTGGGCAGTGAAATATATTTTTGATGTTAGGAAGTACATTCATGACGGCCAAGGTTTAGTTACAGATGTTTCATTGTTGCTCACACGGTGGCTGTTTGCAGAATGCCAGACGTGTTTGAATGTTACGTCTTCTTCTTGAAGAGATATAAAAATGATATACAGTTCACAACGCCACCCATTAATATGGATTAGGGTCATCGCTTTTTCGTTGTCCTCACAACACGGATGGGAATCAGCGACCTGAATTACCAAATCGATGGGCATGTTTTGATTAGGAAATTAGGAAAAAAGCACATAATTTGAATTTGTCTTTTCCTTTCCACATCATCCGTGATTCCTAAAGGGTCTACCGCAAAATACCGTTTCACGCTACCACAACTCTCCTTCCTCACAAGCACAAAATCAGTTGGTGGTCATGCGAAATTCAAATTTTTTACATGGTGTGATCAGAAGCGTAACCCAGTTAAGATTATACGAACCAATAATCAAGAGTCCTTTCGTAACAAGTTATTAGGGCTGTTGGTTATCCCGAGTGATAACCTGACAAGGCAAGTAAAGCTCCTTCCAAATAGGTAAAATTCGCAATAAGAAAAGCCCCACTTATTTGGTACTTTTTAACAAGGACTGATGGATGAAGGTAAAAACTTTGTGTACTTAAGTTGAGAAGACACTTACTCCTCTAAAAAATAATAGACTCAAAATCCAAACAGCGCACAGTCAAAATGATTGACAGTAATTTAGGGGACATCTAAGATACATATATATATATATATATAT
>SJOL01007305.1:401483-420906 GCA_004794785.1 Opisthorchis felineus
TCCTAAATAGTTGGTGCGGTCATCGAAAACCGCTGCGCTGGGAGTTAACCACAGAGTTCGTTATTCCTAATGGCACTCAGAAAAATTAGTGGATTTGCTGCAACTTTAGTGAGCCTGATAAAATATCTGACCGTGTTTTGATGAACAATGTAACCTAATGTTTTCGGAGTTACGGCTAAATGAAATGTTGGCAATTTTGTAATCGTGGTTGGGGTTCCGCAAAAGGTCGGTAATTGTAAAATAAATGTTAGCCCACCCATCTTAGGTAGGTTTGAAGAAATAGGCGAATTTGCCAATCAACCCTGTGGACACGAATTAACTTTTGGTGTGATAAGCCTATTTTTAGTTAATTCAGGTTTGCTGCAAAGAAAGTTGAGTAGTGGCTGATTCCTGCAGCAGGACCAGCCATTTTCCTGAATATCTCCGACCACAGCTGCCTCAGTCCGCCAGTCCGCGGCATGATCCGCACAGGTAGTTTGCGTTTGCATTGTTTGCCTGGTCAGCGACCGCAGATAGATCGGACTCCAGGGTGAGCGGGGTCCTGTTATGTTGAACAGGTTTTAAGTCACCTCTTTATCGTGAAACACTGTGTAGCTCTTCGTCCTTATCTGGGAGCAGCTGCAGTGTGTATTTCACGAGGCCCTAGTAAATCTACTTAAAAAATAGAAGATCTGTTAAAAATCTGATCGAAGCAACATCTTCGCAGCTGTAAGCTTTATTTATTAGCGTTTGTGCCTGACACTGGAAATCCAACTGGGCAGAAGCACCTAAAATACCTTAGCTGCTATATTGACATTGCTGAAAAATAAAATTTCCCCGTGATCTTGCAGTCGAGATAAGTTTTGAGGCATCCTGCTGTACCAAAGGTGACGCTTTATTGGCGAGTTGCGAAATAGCGTGAACAGTTTACCAAAAAGACGCCCGAGTAAGTAGCTTCTTTATCATTTTCCGTCATTTTTAATAAACGCCCTTGTAATCCACTTTTTCTGGACGTACTGATTGCGGTTGTCGATGGTAGTTCCGTGATGAAGCCCACAAGGCCTCTTTTGTTAGCTTAGATAGAAACAATATGTGCTCGGTGTCCCCGTCTTTTCGATGGTAATTATATGTGGTGCCAGGCTGAGTTAAAGCTACCTGCTTAGCAAACCTTTTAACTGAAGTGAACTGCTTCTCGTTTGAATCCGGGGAGAATGGACTGAGGAGCTGATCCCGGTGGCGATTGGCAGTGCACACAGTGATTACATGTATTTTCGGCTTCAGTCTCTTAGAAGCGACAACAATTCTGATAGATTTTTAAGCGCCTGAACCGAATTTCGGTCCACATCTCTCAACGGACTACGTTTAGACAATAATATGGTCTTTCTGGTTGGCTCTTCCAGTATTGCTGGAGCACCAGGCGAGATATTTTCTTGGAGTTTCAGGCGTGTGGTGGAGACATACAACTGTCTGTGAGCTACAGGGTAGGTCAGTGATTCTCCACCCTCATAGCACATGCCGACATCTAATTTTTCGAAGATAAGAAGAAATAAATGACCCATAGATAAAGCACGTACATTTCGGCGCTCACTGTCGCTAAAAAATCAAGTCTAAGAAAGCCGTGGCCAGCGCATTTTAATCGTGCACAATATTCGTATTTGGTGATGGAATAAGCAGGAGGGATTTAAGCTCTTACATGGGTCATCGTGAGATTTATCTGGCGTCCTCCAAAGCGAACACCGTAGATTCTTGATGATGTGAGGGTAAATGAGATGGAAGCAGAGTCCATAGTTTGGTAGAATTCCACATTGAGAAGTAGTATCCCGTTGTTCAGTGTGGCAGAACCAAAAGAATGATTTCGTTCCAGAAATGTTGAGACGTTCGTTTTAACAGGAGACAAAACTTGGGGAGGTAGACGACATGTGTGCGGAAGGTCTACGTGGTGATCAGTTGACTGTCACGTGTTTTCGGCAACTTTTAAGCAATGAACGAGTTGCTTTTTAAACCAAACTTTGGAGTTTGACGCCTCCGCTACGGAGACTGCGGAATGTGCGTTGCTTAACATGAGTGCAATGGACATGAGTGGTCATTTTCATGAAAGTTCGTAGGAAATTGATACATGTAGCTGCTCCAGCACCGTTTGATATTTACTTAGGCGTACACCTATAACGCTTGAACAGCCAAGTATGACCTTCAAGGTGGTGTCGAAGTTACAGAGCAGTTCCGCTGTCACTGCCACTGGATTCTAAAAGAATTCTCACCTGTCCAATTCGCCGAGCCAATTCATGTTCTCGTTCTCTCTCAGACGTATCATTCGCGGATTCACCCCCTTATTATTGTTTGGCAGTGACAGTATAAGTCTTAATTACGAATGACAAAACACAGCAAAGATCAATCCATGGAAACTTCGTAGATGAGGGGACACCATAAGGTGATGATTATAACGGCACCCTTATAAAAATTCAAGTTCAACAAACAATTCCGCACAAATTGTGTAACTGAATATTTCATTGCTTGAAACTGATTTAAAAAAATATGTTGTATGCACACTAGAATACTACCTCGTAAACAACAGAAACGGGACAACGTCTACTTAAGCAAACAGAAGTAAACACTACATCTCTCCTACTTATTTTCCTCAGTAGAATGAAATTTTGAGAGTATTAAAATGAAATGGTGAATCAGTGGTTAAGCCTGATGCAGGAGCAGCAGCGGTAATCATTTAGTACAAAGTTATGCATCGCCTTGGGTGCATCTTGGGGCTAATCAGGCAAGCGCACTCAAGTTTCTCTCAAGCTTATTTTCCACTGTTACCAAGATTGTACGCAGTTGGCGAAACACAACCCATTTGTAAGCTAATATGGTTGCAAAACAATGAAATATTATTGGACATTTCTTCTTGCAAGTAAAGCTGGTTTATGCTGAAAGTCAGTGAGGCACTGCACAGCTGCTTCATTCTTATTGGGAATCGGCAGGAGTGCACACTTCAGGAAACGACATGGAGTTGCAAACCATGACCCCCCGGACATTAGTTTGAACAATTAACCTTTCGGCCACGAGTGGCTGATCAGCAGTGTCATTAACTCTCACCTAGACGGGATATTGTGCCGCACATCATTCAGTCACGGGATCCACGTCAAGCAGTCACGTGTGCTGACTGGCCCTTCGAGCAAACGTTTATCAGATGGAAGGACTAGGACGGACGGCTGTGTTCAAACTACTAACCGGGAGATCACTGGTTCGATACTCTCTAGAGTTTCGTGAGGCTCGCACTGCTGACGCTTCCCAATAAGAATGAAGCAGCTGTACGGCTCTTCTTGGCCTTCCAGGATATAGCTGCTTAACTTGTAGGATGAAATCTCTATCAAGATTCTTAAATCTCCTAGCAATACCAACGAATGAAATGATTAATTTCCTATTCACTATTTGCGTGCAAATATAATATGGTCATCGCCTCCACAGCATCTTGACTTAATAAATGCCCATCAATTCTTTATGGCGCTTCATTTTGTTAGATTTTCGCCACAATGGGTCACGTGCCCTTCATATCATATTGCATTTTTCGATTAGCATGTAGGAAACTGTGCGCACAACTGCGGGTACGTGGACTTTTTTGCCTTTGCTGGTATGTGACTGTAAATGTGACCCGAAAATAAGATAATCGGCGGGAACATTCATTCTTGAATACGCAGTTTAAAGCTGACTAGTGAAAAACGTCCAGTCTTTGTAAAAATATGCGCCTGTCGTTTGTGACAACTAAGGTTCCCTCAGCTAATAAAGTACGTCAAAAAATGATAGGTCACCCCAGCTGCTGCAGGAAGTTCACTGTTACCCTTTTGCGGCAGCATGCTGTCAGGTCAACTTCAACAGCAGACGTTACCTACGTAAATCTCCTTAGTCCCAATCAAATCCATTACCCGTGCATTATTTCATCCTTTCTTATGCGATAACTTTTGACCTAAGTTTTGTAAAAATCGAAAAATTCATGTGCCAAATACATGCCAACAGCGGTGCAGAACTGGATGCGGCGAATGCGTAACGTCAAATCGTGGTCAACTTAAACATCGAAATAAATGAACTGAATAACCTTCAAAATGTTCTCAAACTTTTTGGTGAAGGTCATAACGCGTGTTAAAAACAGGCATCCACTAGCGCTGTTTGTTGGTATCACACAAAGGGCTTCCGATGCGTTTCATTGAAGACAAACGTGCTTTGTATTCAGTTCATCAAAAGCATCTGCTTCATAGCTTTCTGGAAATGATTTCGAAAGATTTCCAGTGCTTTCTACGAAATTATGGCCATGGAGTAATTTCAGTATCAGTCAGTCGGTGGTAGAATATCGGAAATACGTTTTTGTGAAAATGGCCTCCAAAAGAGTTCGTTTATCGCCATTTTCATTTTTAGGGCCCAAAAAACTTGGAGACATTAGCATTTGGTTGAATTTGCTAATTAACTTATTGTCAGCAAAGCATGTTTACTAGGGAGAGGTCATTTAATCACAGGAAACATAATAGCCGAAAGTTAATGAAAACAGCGCCAAACCCATTTGAGTGCATGTGAGTCTTGTTGGCAGTGTGAATCGGTGAGCGTCCACAAGCTACCACGGCCACTTTCGCTCAAAAACTAGTCACAACGACTATCTATTTTCTCCTGCAAAACTTATGAAATAGGCCTTCGTTATGACTTGGTACAGCGTGAAAGTTTTTGTGGGGCTTGCATAGCGTGATTTTTTATAAGCCCATTTCCATTTTTCGATATAGCCAATTCGTTTCTCAGACGTTGTAAACGTGCCTCCACTTTTTTCATCGTTTCGCACTGATCATTCGTGTTTTTCGCGCAGTTGATGAAAAAGGATTACATTACCGTAGGACGGTGCATTCGGCTCTTCTTAAGCGTCACTCAGTTTCCCACGCACCGCCTGATAGGTGCACAAAGCGAATCACTTTTGAGTGTTTGTACAAATCCTGTTAAGATCAAGACATGTACAACATGCTACACCTAAAAAAGTGAAAGACTTCTGAAACTCCACTTCCACAGCAGCAGCTTGCAGAAGGCTTACAAGCTAAAACCCTGTGGTTGCTCCTTCAGTTCAAATGCGGGATTCAGAAGCATTCTTCACATGCAAAACATCCAAGTTCGTTAACTAAATAGTTTGACTTCCATGTAAAACTGTCGTCTCTGCAAGTCTTTGGTTTTATGTAGGTTTATTGCATACGCCTGAATTTTTTGCCGGTACTTCAAAACTGAACCGCAAAGCCCAACTCAAAAATCCATTGGCTTTTTGTTTTCACACAGATAAGCTGCCTGATATATATATATATATATATATATATGCGTCTGTTTTGCGTGGGTGATGGTTCTTGCCATCGACCAGGATAATGCAGCCACCTCATGGCAGTAGCCCCGTGTGATTCGCCACTGAAGGTGCTTGATTTCGCTTGCCATTGTATCTTTTGCTTTTCGCCGGCTACTAGCCTTTGTCTTCCATGTGTTATGTTAAACCCTATTTCATGCTCCCCCATTTTTACTGTTTTATGTGCGCTTCATTTACGTATCTACTGTATGCTACCGGAGTTTTAGACCTATGATTGTGCTTTAAGTGATTTCTTGTTACCATTGCTGTACAAACCAAACTGCATAATAGCCGGCACTAAGTGGCCAAGCGCGTGTGCCTTGGTTACGTCCAATGTGTGGCAGAAGTCACCAGGTCACCCCGGGCATACACAGTGGGTCAAAATCATGTTATCGTTTCGCTCAGGCTTAACAGTTATGAGCCACTATTTGGGTAAGCTACTGACTTAAAACTGCCTCAGGTTCAACCTCCTAGTAACCCTCGCGTTTGCGCGGGACACATTGCGGCTAGCTGGTTTCAGAGACAGCTCAACGCAAACAGCGAGTGGAATTAACTAATGCCCACGGGTCCCGTCGGCGTGGTGTGGCGTGGCAGGCAAACCCGTTATCGGATATCAGTCCACCATTTGCATTTGCACGTCTACAGCCAAAAACCGATGTACAACCGATATGTTTGTTTTAACCAAGTGAATCACGTAAAATACAATTGCATGGATCAAATCTTATCCGACGGACTATTTTCAAAGACAAGTAGTTACGTAGAAATGAGTTTCAGTTTATTTATTATCATTCTTATTCACCTCATCAAAACTTCACACACCAGATGTATTTACACAACAACAATAATATTCGGTGTAAAATCCGGTGTGGATCCCTTACCCTGAAGACTCCGGAAATTACGTTTTTAAATTTTCCCGTGCATAAATCTTTCTTAATATTAAAACGCATTCGTGGTTTGGAAACGCTCAGTAACAAGGAATTATTAAACAGTCATTCGCTATGCTTTTTTGCGCCTGACTATTGCTTTACGTGACAGGCTGATCTGACAGCAGATTTAATTTCTGCTGAGTCAGGCAACCAAATAATGGTTGGTTTAAAAAGTGAGCTTGTCCGGAGATGAATGCTGTCTTGTCAGTGGAATCCACAACCAAATGCTAGTGCCTTGGATTTGCCACCAACAACAGCAATGAATTTAGTGAACCGTCTGTCCGCTACTTTGATTGTGTACTGAAGCCACTAGACTACTAATTGCTACGCAATTAGTTTCGTCTCTTCGAGTAGGCCTAATCTGGAACCCACAATGCTGACAAAATTTCTGTACTATTTTGCTATGCGCTATAATTCAGCACAAGACGAATGGTGGATTGCCAGTTATGATTGCTTCATTTGTCACACCAGTCTGTACACGGCCGACATTCAATAATGTTGACAACTCCAGACACAGACCAACAGTTTTACGATTTTTCCATCTGTGAAGTCGGGAATCGAGCAAGTAAATTTCACGTAGAGAGAGTTTGCTGGGAACGTTTTGGTAATTATGCTGTGGGTAGGTACCCAGAGACAACTTGTGTATTATTAATAACTGTAGGCAGATTTTTGTAACAGCTGGGCTAAGTGACGTAGAAACAAGCTAGTCTCACTGTTTTATTGGACTCAGCTCAGAAGAGCAGCTGACATTCTCACGACCGAACTAGGATTAACCCTGTTTTTACAATGCCAAACGCTTGGGGAATGTAGAAGCCAAGAGCTAAAAGTCAGCCAAAAAAAACCTAAATTAATTTACGGCGGAAAATTGTAATTTTTCAGCCTGCTTTAATAATCATATCAGGAAAGATGACGAACCATCAAAAGTTCCTTTAAGTAGGGCAGTAATATGGTGGAAACTTCAGTAATATGTGGAATGCCCATATCAGAAAGCTCAAAGGACCGCAAATCTTAATCAGTAATCAATGACTCCGAGGGATTCACGTTAATAAGCTGCATAATTTGATATCAGTCGCCTGAAAGCCATTTGAATCGAAGCTTATGATACACAATTCGTAGTGGAAGGCCTGTTATCGACCTAGAGTAGATATTTGCTGCTCAATGACCAACTCAATTCGGACAGTCTGTGGCAGTCACATTCAATATATTCAAGGGCTTGTAACGAGAAACTGAATATCCTTCTTTCGAAACATGCTTCGTTCTTTCACGGAAAACAGTGATGCTTAGCTTAAGAGGTCACCCTGCTTTACAGAACTATTGGCAAAATTTGATGCACTTGTTAGGGGTTGATATTGTATGCAAGCAAAACTATAAATAACCTTGGAGAACCTAGGGAAGACAATTTTTGGGTGCATGGGTGTTTGACTCTGTAATAAATAGTCGAATATTACATAATAACCAATTATAACGTAGGACAAAAATGGGCTGCTTCGTCTGTTCGTTGTAATTTAATCTCTTCCAGGTAAAAAACGGCAAGGGAACCCGCTGGAATGATTCCTTGTATCAGGCAACCAGTCCTGAAGTGCAAATCTACCTTTAGTCCTCTGTACCCTACCTGTAGATTGAAAGCATTTCAGACTTTTCCCAATGGCGATTGATAATAAAAGATGAATATAAGTACTGCTGGATGGTAACCGTTCACATATTTTTGTCAATTTCAAATAGGTGGCATGTGAAATGAAGATGGACGTGCAGTACGCCATCGGAAGCTTGAAATTTAGAAAATTGGGGGTCGCCAGACAGTTTGTGAACTTGGTTAAGAGGCCTAGGATGGACTCACTCGATCACAGAAGTATCAGCCTAGCTTAAATGGCACAGTGTGTGTAGGGTATCTTGGAGCACCTTTCGTGCACTCATTTTGGGTCTACATATGCTTTCTCTGAGGTAGACTTTGGGCAACTGAATAGATACTATATGGCGTTGAGTGGGCTGCTCTGTCTATTTAGTAGCAAATGCGTTTTCTCAGTTTTCCACTACAGTGTGCAGAAGCGCGCTGTTCAGTTTAGTCGGACAGGCTCATAGGCACAAACTACCGTAATTTCGCTAATCTGGAGACAACACGAATGTGCAACTGACGACTTCCGGAATTTGGCCAACTCGTTCCATGTCACACCAATCGGTGAATCAAGTTGGCTCGGTATGCCCCTTTATCGAAATCCTTCAGTACAGTATGGTTAACGTTCGGCGGTCACCTATATTCTCACCGTGGCATACATCAACGTCGCCTAACGTTAATCGTACGCCGTCTCAACAAAACGCGCGAGGTTATTTCAGCCTAGCGTTTATCACTAGCGTATTATGCCAGGCGACTGTATGAAAACAAAACTTTTCAAAAAGGCTCAACAGTTTGTTCCGTTTGAGTAAAGGCTGAACTTATCTGTTTGATCTGCCCGTGTACCTAAGTCTGACGTGATGCCGTCCACACGAATACAAGTGAGCACCTGTGGTGCAAAAAGAGACTACTTGTCAGATGAACTAGCCCGGTGGGAAGGAGATGGACAGTTGTCAGTAGTACGACATGAGGGATGAAAATAATCTGACGTTTTTATATAACAATGCAAAATAAATATTTTATGAGTGCAAATACAGGAATTGTCTACCAAGTCTGAGTGACATCAGTGGATTGCTTGCTTTTGTATGAATAAAGTGGCGCTAAAACTGGTAAAAATGTTGGAAATACCTCACGCCGTGCAGAAAGATGAGGGAAGCCAGGAATTCGGGTGGAACAGGCGAGAGCAGAGAAAGATCTTCGTTTTTTTTGGCCTGATGCTTGGCCGGAAACTTTATACTAAAGTTGAACCGGTTTATTAGCCACCAAAGATAACAGGAATGCTTACATTAGCAAATGAATTCGAGAAAAACTCAACGGATGGGCGGCCTAACGCAGAAGGGCATTTAACTAACCGACGGGAATTAGGAATCCTTATTTTAAGAAGGAAATCTGTACCAGACTCGAGAGTTCAACCATCTCATGAAACTTAAAGAAAGCAGACAGTGACGTGTTAGAAAACTGCAAACAAAATAGGAAGCAAAAACTATAAACCACCATAGCTAGAACATACCCAAATAGCCAATTAAATTCAAAGAAACGGAGCACAAATCACACAACCATAAACGCCACATAGCTACCTTGAACTAAACAATCCTCTCGAAGTATATATATATATATATATATATATATATATATATATATATAAACAGAAACGAGTATGGTGGAACTATCCACAAGCACTGATGATTCCTGTCCGGTTGGTGACGAAATGTGCACAAACCGGATCACAAGCTCAGCAAACAGATCAACGGCCACCTGAACGACAACCGGAGACATCGATCCATCGTCAAACTTATCAGTCAGGAGCAAATCAGACAGACCTGTCTCTGTTTCACCCACTCGAATAGCATGTAGAATAACACGCTATTGGGCTGTACTGTACGGAAGCTAGTGAGGGCAAGACGTTGTCCAGTCCAAGCAAATATACAATGAAAACACTGGGATACACTATTTCTAGGAGCTCTGCATGGAAAGACGTACAAAAATAGAAGCCTAGTGTCCTTTTCAACGCACAAATCGAGATTGAAAAGCTTATTAAAACCAAGGACGCCTGGTTCAGACTGTCTCTATTTCTTTGTGATAAGTAAAATGTCACTTAATTGCCTCTTGTGCAAAGGGACCCTTACTAAGTAAAGTCCTGCCAGTTGGTCAAAAGAGTCCCAGTATATATTGATTTAAACAAACTCGCTCGGAGTCAATACTATGGGAATAAAGCCTGGCACTTTCGAAAAACAATAACTTGATACGCTAAAGATGGGGACGGATGTACAGACGAGAGCTGAGTGAGAATCAAATCACACAAAAGGTCTACAGTTCCGATGGGCGTAAGAGTAAAAACCAGTTAGGCAGCTTACTTTTTGTTGAATTATGGATTTGTGGCCACAAGCTGACTGAGGGTGGGGCGAACGTGAGGTTTCTGGAAATCTTGAAGTTTAGTTACTAAAAGCCCAGAGGTCTATTGTGGCCAGTTTAATCCGGTAAGTGGAATACACTAATATCAGCGCGTGACACGACTAAGTCTATGTTGAAACAACAGCACCTTATCAGTAGGTGAGATTGTAAACATTCATCCGCCAAAATTGTGGCGATTTTCTACACATGGTCTGTTCCAGTTGAAATAGCAGCTTGAAATACCGGATCTTCTTTTAGTATGTCGTTTCTACGGTAGCGCAAGTATTGCTTTATTTTTACCATTGCTTTAAAGTACAGTTTTGTGTATCAAGAAGGAGATTACACGGTTACTTAGGTAAACAGTTTCGCCTTGAACTAGTTTTTATTCTCTGGAGACATAGACCGGTCAAGCCGAGTTGGTCTAATTCCGCGACAAAACTCTCTTTCGTTTACATAAGGTTGACGCAGAGTAAACCTAGAAGTTAGTTTTAATGTCTTCACTTCCATTTTCCGTCATATTCACTGGAAGCACTCTACAAGAGTAAAACACAATAACTTCAAATATGTACATATCTATAGGTGGTTCCCTGTCTCCTCTCGTCAGTCAGTTGTGCACTACACACCCTCTCAGAAGATCGCAGACGTTATATCCTGTAGACATGAATAAATCACATGAGTACGAGGATCCCAGGCTTCGTGAAAAATCATGGTGAACTTCCGAAAAAACGCTTCGTAGAAGAGCTGGAGCATTTGAAATACCATAAGAGAGGCTGCGCCAACTGTTGAATCACACTGGCCACTAGTAAAGTTTCACATGGGTAAAATTATTCCTCGTAGTGGACGGTAAAGCGTTTTGCTATATTTATGTGGTGAAAACACTTGTAGAGATGTACCCCAAAGCATATTTTTATTCAAGTCAACGTTAAATTTAACTTCAGTTCCTCTTGTCTTTCGTTTGAGTTTTAAATTTCAACCGGTGCTCTATTTATTCTCAAGTACTCGTTTGTGCTTATTTCTTTATTCGAAATCGTTCTCTTTGGCGAAGAGTACAGAATCCCATTAAATATGGGAGGCCACATAAGCAGTTTTTGCAAGCCTAATTCAAGCATCCTGGTTTATTTCAGTCATTCTTCAAACCTAACTAAAACGGTGGACTGACTGACTATTGAATGATACCGGATAGGAGAGTTTATCAACTGAGAAATATCTGTAGGAGTTATATCAGTCACTGAAACATGTTCCCGCTTTTTCGCCAGCTAGGTGATTACTATTGCTTGACTGGAAGACACTGATCAAAGTAGAAAAGTGAGCATGATATTTTCACTTGGAGAAAACCTCTGGTTGCAGGGGTCTTGCTACATTATGTTCGAAAACTTTATGCAGAATTCTAAGCGGATAAAATACCGATCAAGTGAACCTTTTCTGGTGGAATAAACAGTTTCCTATATTGCTATGTGTCGAACAAAAATTTTCAATCGCAACATTCATTGTAGGGTTTTGAGCACCGAAGATTTACCTTTTTTGGGCATAAAGAACTAGTTCACTGATCGGTGTCATTGTACTGACCGAAGACATCATCAACCATCGCATAATTTCTAAGGCTGGCAGCTGGTTGGCGTTAAACCGCAATGCTGTTGACCCGGGGCTCAGGGATTCCGCAGGCCACTCGCTAAATATTCTTGTAGCCATTGTGGGGTAACTTCCAGTAAAACATTTCCTGTGTTTTCAGAAGCATAAAACGAGGAAACATCTACGTACCTTTTAGCCCAGTTCCACATACCAATTTTATGCACTCTAGCATAAGACAGCCCTTTGTATCGCTTAGAATTTCAGCTTGATGTGCATGATTCATATTCATCGCTCAAACGATTTGTCACATGACCAAGCGGCCGACTGTCCCATGAATTGCAAGGAGGACCGGATTAATCATTCGTTGATCACACAAATTCTGGGTAGAAAATGGAATATTTGGAAGGCATCTTTTGGCAACTTGGAACTTTCCAGCACAAACAAATTAATTTACCTTTCAGCTAAATAAAGTATGATTACCACCTGCATTCAGACTGGTCAGAACCACTGGTAATAACCTTCACACTATCTCAAAACACCAAGGACACACTCGTTTCTCGTTCTTGTCACGCAACTCACTCGTTCCAGACTAAGCTTGAAACTTTAGTTGTTACTAGGGTGATTTTAACTCTAGACTTACAGTAGCGCGCGCCTTTGCACGGTTCTATAGGCCCAAAACCAGAATGCCTGAACAGCAACTACTGGACACCATTACTTCTGTGAAGCAGCAGGGGACAGGTAGAGAACGGCTAGGCAGCACCACAATCGTGGCCTTTGGATTGTGAGAGTTAACTCATCGGCTCAATCGACTGGGGATGATTTCCGCGTCGCTGGGTTTGAATTAGAATTAATCTAACTCTCCTAGACGGACCATCAGCTAGGTTGCAGCGTCCCATATTCGCCTTCAACACTTAGTGAAACCACCTTCACCATGGAAGGCGGTGAATGGGACTTCCTCACCGGAGGCTACACTGTAGCAGGTCACTTAGGAGCAGAAAACGAATCGTCCAACAGAAACAGTTAATTGACTTCCACTTCTTACACAGAGAAAGGAAACCACTGTGCTCCTGAGTTAGACAGTGAATGTTTTGTCATATTCATCTCAGTTGACCTAGAGTTTCTCCGAATCCAGCGCTTAGGTGACAAAACTGAAAACTACATGGGAAGCTATTTCAGGTGTATAACTTATGAAGCAGGTGCACCTGAATTAGGCATCAGATTTTCTGTTGATAGGTCCAGTAACAGAAACACAAAGCCGCCCATGTTTTAGAAGCCGTGCCGGGAGTTGACGAACTGTACTTTAACAGCTTACCAGCAGCAGGTTCCAATGTACAAGACGAAGCTGATGTGAATGACAGCATTTGTGCCAAAGCAGTTTACCTTCTACCGTGAACAGTTCCTAATATGAGGTTGAGTTATTCTCTGGAACTGAACCATATCCCAAAAACGGTTAGTTCCCCGAAAACTCCAAGTTTCCCTATCAGAGCTATTAAAGTTGATGAGAAGAACTTTTGAATATCCTGAATATGTCAGTTGTGTAAATTTATTCTTCTTCATTATGACTCCTCAAACAAAAGCAGAAGAAATCAGTAACGCCCCGTTTCCACTGACATATTCCAACCGTCGAATGCATGCCCGTATTTGACGAATCTCGCCTGGATGTGTTTCTCTGGCTGACCAGCTTCTAATGACTTCACTTCAACTGATTCGTTTAAGTCAGAGCAACCTGAATGCTCGTCGAATCACATTTTGGACCAGCCACTCAGTCTGCATCTAATAGTCCGTAACTTGTCGGTTGATATCCAACAAGGATAAAACATTTGTAGTATGCTTCTCGGTTTTTCAGGATAGATTGGTTTCACTTACAGGGTGAAACCTCAATTGCAAATCCACAAATCTCCTCGTACGACCAAGACACCAATAAACTGCCAGACCCTTCAACTAGCTGGTCACCAGAGATATTGTAGACTACTCACCTGTAGCCAGATTGTTCCCGCAAAATAAACAGCAAATTTTATTAGAAAGCATACTTATATTGAATTCACCCACTGTGTCGGGCAGTTGACATATACAGGCCCCTCGAATAAAAAGCCAGAAACGGATGGAAAATAGTCACTTGACCATAATCCAGTGCCCCCACCTGACAAGTTGCGTTTGGGGAAACAATGTGGCCGAACAGTTCTGGGTTCGAATGTACCCTACTTTTGTCCTACTGAATTCCCCATCGTTAGCTATTCCCTGATAAATGAAAACTAGCTAAATGATTCGAGCATTTACCAGCAGTTAGACTATTCTATTTTTATAGAAACCTGATTTGACAGGAAATCAGGCCAATATGATAATTCTTTCGCTCCACGAACATTGCTCCGCGCGCACCGCCATGCAGCCAACCGCCTGAAGGCTTGATGTATGCGGAAATAATAAGCTAATCTCATCAAAGACAAAGTAGGACGATTAGTTGAATGGGTTAACAAATGTTGCAAACAAAACTCCACCGGTTGAGTTTATTGTTATGAGTCAGCGCATATGGTCAGGGCGGATGGTGCAATTTTGGGCAAATTACTTATCCTGCGCCACATCATGGCACCGAAGATTTCATTATGGCTTCAGATTGCTATTCTGTTGAGGCGGAAAACACTTTCCGGTGTAATACTCAGTAGATAATTTGAAACAGTTCAAACAGTGAGTTACGACAGCGTACTGGGTGACTAGAATGAATCGTGAGTACCACACCAAAAAAGCCAGCTTTGTTCGAAGACTGCACCCTTTCTTGCTGCGATAATAAAGCAAATCTAAGGTTTTTAGTGTAAACAGACAGCGCAGAACACCAGTCGTTCGGAAGGGTACTGATTCCACAGTGAATTTTCCTAGGAATTCTCATTGATTTCATTCGTGTCACACACGGGCTAGAAGATGTGACTTAATTTTCGGCAACCAAAGAGTGAAACACATCAGGTAGATGGAGCACACTAGAGAATAATCTGATGTTGTGATAGCGCCATCAGTTGACATCGGTTAACATTAGCTATAGTGTCATTCTGTCCACAATATCAACAAAGTCAAAAACTACTTTTATCAAAAAAACATTAACAGGTCACTTTTTCAACTGCCTGGGTAAAATGCTTTGGTGATCGTCCATGAAAGAACGCTTCAAGAAATGTGGAGAGGAGGACTCAAAGCTGTTATTCAGGGTAGTGGGAATGACCAGAACATGAGGCTTGTAAGGGACTGTAGGGATACGCTAGGTAAACGTTCAGTCACGTGAAAGTTTGCAGTTCAGGCAACTTGGTTTTGGTGAGTGACCGGCGAAAAGCCTGCTAAACATTCAAAACAACCCGTTGGGTGGAATTCAAACAAACGGCAGAATGCTAGCTAACTCCACTGCAGCTAGAAAAAACGTTAATATGACCTGGTACCAGAGCATTAATCTTTCTGAAAAATCTCTGAAAACGTGCAGGAGAACAATGAATCCAGCGGAGAGGAATACAAGCACTTACTAGCCTATGGGTAAAGTTAAAGAGAACATATGGCGTCATCATTCCAACAGCATAAAATACTGGAGGAGGAACATCATTCACACTATTAAGGTTATTTGTAAGCGTCACACCCAAACACTTCGAAGCAGAATTTCCGGGTAGAGGAAAACTGAAAACAGTGAAGGTTTGATGACTATTGATTAGGTCATTTTAAGGCTGACCGGAAATGGGAGGAAAGACAAAGTCTTGAGTATTTTGGGACGGCATGTTCGCCGAACCGGCGATAAACTTAATTCGGTATAGTCCGTAGCTTCAGCTTTCCTCAAGGCAAATGATAGCTTCTGCTATGTCACCACCTCATTCGAAATTAGAAGTGGACATTTTCTTTACGCAGAAGAGAGCATAAGAAGGGGAAAACAACACCTGCGGTTAGCAGGTGGTGGATAAGAATAAGAGACTACCCACGTTGGTCAATTGTTGACGGTTTTTCTTCAGGTGGCTTGACCAGATTCCGTTCACTTCCTGCGTGAGTAAAAGGGTGAAGTAATTGTCAAAGCCATCAGAAGTGCAGACAGAGAATAGCAGCCGTACTGAACTAGGTTTTGTACCGAGCGCTGACGTGACATAGTGGACCAGGTATAGAACACTGTCTGATGTAGAGTGAGGCTAATGATATGCGTACTCATGTAAGTTTTTGTCCAACAGGGTACTTTGCACTCGATTCAGGAACACTCGTTTCAACAGCTTCAGAACAATGGAGGTACAAGTGATTGACCCTTATTTTGAAGGACATTCCTCATGCACCGGCACCATCATGACTGCTGGCCAACAAATAAGACTGTTTCCACTGAAAGGCCATCAGTAAACACAAGACATACTGGTTTGGTAAACATATCAGTAAATGCTTTGAGTAGCAAGCAAAAATTTGATCGGGACCAAAAACTTTCTCTGGCTTCCGATGCTATCCTGTCCGTGAAGTTGCTTTCATTGGATGCGTTGAGTAGTTTTGAGAGGTCTACAAATTCTTGTTTGGGTCTTTAGAGTCCAGATTCGAAAGAAAACAACTTTCGTAATTCGGTGCAAACCTGCTCCACCGTCCGCTACAGTTCAAGGTAGTTTTCGTTACCTATAACCGCTATAACTCATATTTTGTGGAACAATATACATCTTGCTTGATTTTTTGCTTAGGCGGTGTGCGTCTGCACGACTTTGTCATTTGTAACCTTCTGGCGTTCCCCCTCAGCCGCTGAAGCTGTGAATAAGAGTAACCGAGGGCGCTAATTAGCGCAGTTGAGACAAGACAGCGTGATCCAAAGCGAACGGTAAAATGCTAGAGGAGCAGAGTCGTTAAAAGTATAAATATCGGTGATAGGAGACATGTTAATTTTGGCGTCGCTGTCATTTGACCGTCTGAGACAAAAACTACTCATAAACATGGCTGTTGTAATTTCTTCATTTGGTGGGATTGCGTTTAAAAAAATCTAAAAGTCGTCGAGTAGATTACCTATATAGTCGAAACTACTTATTTTTCTACGAATGCCATAGTATCTACCATAGTTGCTTGCACTGCCCTTTTACACGGCTGATAAATGAGACTTATTCTCGAGTTACTTTTAGACATCGTATTCAATGTGAGCCAGTCGGAGAGAATACAATGCAAGCTAATTGTATGAAAAACCTACTGACTGACCTGTTTCGTGTAAAACTCTTACATAAACAATGGAGAGCTCACTTTTACGGATTAATGAAGTAGGGGAGCTGTCATTAAGAAAAAAGTGGTCAATTCAATTATGGCCAAGTTGTGAAGTGTTATGCTGTTTTGAAAAAGCCGAAATGGGAGCTGGAGTAACTCACCAAAGCTGACCGCATTCCTGAATGGTTATTTCGTTCCTACAAGCAAAACATGTTTAGCTCAAAATCACGAATACGTTCTTCACACTCTCTTGAATACCTATAAGAAATCAGGTGGTGTTTCTCGTCAGGCAGGTTCTTTATGTTAGCTCAGGCGATGACATTCATCTGAGAGTTTGACTACCCGTGAAAAATCACAAACCTTCACAAACCCGGTTAATAACATGAGCACCAGTCCCAAATGGATTTGATTTGAACAAGGTATTACCAGACATGTTTCTCACCAAATTTTGTTCACCTTAATTTTCTCACCAGTCTGATACCGATCATTTACGAAATCAAACATTTAGCTTGAGAGTATAGGGTAAAGAAGGCATGGTTGAAGGTAATAGCAGAATTTTCAGAATTCAAGCTTACATCATTGCCTTCTAAACGGTCGTTTTTGTGTCCCCGGCGTAATAATTCTAATGAGTTCATATAAAAGAGGAAAGCACTGGGCTCAAGTTCCACTCTTATCGGAGCTCATCAGCAGCGCATATCTTTAGCCGTGCCGGGGTTTGGAAATTCATGCTTTGAGAACTTGGTCAAACAATGCACCCCTTCCTTCCCTTACTCAGTAACTGTCCTCCGGAATGCACAGACTGATTGTAAACCACAAAATTATCAAAATTATCAGTTCTTGAAGTGCATACTAGTAATGCATATATCATTTATTTCCAATTATGAAGGGTGTTTCTTTCTTATTTTTGTTGTATCATTTAGTTTTGCATTAAAACACCTCGCACTTCTCTAAAAATAACGCAGTTTCTCTATGCTACTACACATTTTTCCCTTTCATTAGTTAAATGACTCTTTTAAAGGACACAGTACCCGAGTTTGAAGTTTAGAGCTTCACTCTATACCACTCATCTGTGCATCTTTTCGTCCGAATCAATTATATCGTTGTTGATGCAATTCAAAAAAGTTTAAAATGGTTGCGACGGACTTCGCTAGAGTTTTTTAATGGACTGGTTATCGTATTCTACAAATGAACTTCCTTCTTTATGGTTTTGTCAGATTCTATGTTGAGACCAGGGTCTTTAAATGGCTTATATCCATAGTGGACCGATATTTTCCTAAAGCAGACTATATCAGTTCCGTTACTCAGGTGTTCAAAACATGCAAAATACCTCCAAGTAGGTTTTAACATGCGCACTATAGATTTCAACAATGAACATGGCACACTAATTTCATCAAGACATACAGTTTGGTAAATCGTGAATGCAGAATGTGAGATAATCATCAAGGTAGCGTATAGTCTCCCTTGAATCTCAAAGAGTTAGGTGTATATTGTTAGGCATCGTAACGCATGGGTCTGCTTCGTCACATTGGTAATATTCAACCAACTAGACTTCACGGGCGACACAATATTATAAAAGGCCTGATAGTACGGCATCACGAATAGGTGAATGCATTAGTAAATCGAGACAGAATCGGAATGGGGAGTTCGCGTCAAGGTTGTCTAGACAAGCCACCTAACCCTACCCTTTTTGGAGACCACTAATTGGCCACACAAAGTCAGACAAGAATGAGCAGACAATCTACTAATCAGCATCTATCGTAGACACCGGTCAACATCATAAAGGCAGGTGTCTGGGTAACGCCTAGTTCCGCCTAGATGGGAGCAACAACTATTGTACCTAGATACAGCGCATATCCAGCACGTAGTGTTTCTGCATCGTACCATCTTCTAACACAATTACCATTGCGAATGAGACACTTGGTATTCACACAAGTACCGAACTCATTAATAACTAAGTCTAAAAGTCTAAAATGGTTAAAGTCTGAAGTCAGCTATTCCCTATGTTTATTCGTCGCTCATCAATTAAACCAGACTTAAAAGTCGGACAGATATCTGCCGTTTCCTCTGTAAATGATTCCGTTTTACTCAGGTAACCCAGAACCAGCAATCTGGTTCAACTGAAACCGCTGCAATCGTTTTCTCAACTATCATGGTAATGATAATTAAAAACAAATTCACCCATTGCTTTGTAGGTTTTGTCAAAAAATCAGCATTTATTTTGTGACCCGGTCAAAATAATCTTTCTCACGTACAACTGTGCATCTTTTCCGTACATATTCCAATCCGACGCATCTGCTTAGGTGACAAACAACCTGGTACCTGGTTAGCGCTCAGCATAAGAGGAAAGATCTCATCCTCACCCTTTTCTTGAAAACACCCAAACCAGTTATATTACTCGAATTGCTACTCAGGAAGTCAACATCCAGTATA
>SJOL01007305.1:441234-451971 GCA_004794785.1 Opisthorchis felineus
CCCCCGAAGTAGAACACGTAGTAAACTTTTGGCCTTGAAAAGCACATCCTAATTGTTCGAAATATGACCATGACCACCGACGCGTTGACCATGAACCCGATGCAGCTGAAAAAGGAGTGTGGTGCTCGTGACATCGTTAGAATTGCGTAGCCTGTGGCTTAATTTCTGAGCCCTCTAAGTGGGCCAGTTCTCTACATCCATGTAGACATTTATCATGCAGAGGATATTCCAAGGAAAGGCTATCATCTGTCGTCAGTCAAGCAACATCGTCAGGTGAGTTATTTTAACCTAAGTGGTATGAACGTCCACAAATGCACCAGTCATTACGACCGCAAATAAAAACAAATGTGACATACAGAAAGGGTTCTTCAGTGGATAGCATAAATTTTGGATATGAAACAACAGAACCGCAACAGATTAGGACAACAGAATAAAGTGGCGTAATGTACTTGTTGCCAAGTAACTCGGAAGTCATTTTGTCAGCGTTGTAGCTTCCACAGACAAGACTCAGATGATACAAAAATAGCTTTGAGGCGCGAACCGAATACAACTACTTGCCGGGAGCTAGTTTTCAGTCCCTAGTAACGTGACTGATGGTCAGCCGGTAAAATAGGTTGCACGGAGAAGAGAAGCATGACAATCTGGATGCAACTCAGAAGAAGGGCGCTTTGCTTTGATATCCACATTGTTACCCTGGGGAAACTCAGTGCTTAGGACCCAATTACCATACTTCATCCAGCAATGAACAATCCAGCAAACAATCGTCTTTTTCATAACGAGGGTTAAATAGTTGAACTGGGCATGGTTTGAAATCTTGAAGGATGATATTGAGTCCTTTTTAATTTAATTTACTCAAGGACAATTACCAACGTCTTGCCATAATTAAAACACTGACCAATCGTGGAAATTTTTGGGATTTTAGGTGTTATGAGCAAGAAAATGTGTAGTTGTCCGGCAAAAGAGCTTCAAAGCATTTCTTACCAAAGCAGTGCGTGGTAGTGAAGGCAATATAAGTCATTCTCCACTACGAATTAATTTTTTAGTGACCTTAAGAAAACGGCCACGGAGCAAAAGGACACTGTCTACGTTCTCTTGTCAGAGAGCCGAAAACGTCGGAAGTTGCGGTGAAATCTCGGGTTTCCACAATTTCCTTTCCCAGTCAAGATTCTCTGTGTCAACTGATGAACGGTAGACTGCAGTGAACATCCGCGAGGCTACATCAGAGATTACTTAGAGGAAGGAATCATCACGAAAGAGTTGGCTGGCAGGAAGAACACGACTTCCAGCATGATGTTGAAGAATCCTTCAAACATATCTTTTGAATAGGAATATACAATTGCAAGAACCAGTCAAAACAAACACGTGAGTAAACCAGAAAAAAGAACAGTCGGAGTAACAGGGTGAACACGATCAATTATCTGCAGATACCAGTTTTAATCAGAGTCCTGTGGAGTGCCGAAAATTCCGCTGCCGAAAAAAACCAGTAATTTTACCTGGTTAAATACGCTCGATTTGACCGCAAGTTATAAAGACCCACTTCGTCACAGAATTCAACTGCATGCCTGAAGTGCATGGGGATCGATTTAATCAAATGCAGTGGCACACAAAGAGGGAAATTGTGGGTAGACCTACTCTGGTAAAACTCTAAACAGCAAAACAAAATGGTTCCTGGAATAACGAGTTACATGCATAACTACTTACAGATGTGGGACAAGACAAGTTCCTCCGACTACTTCATTTGCCCTAGGAAACTACGAAAGCAAAACAGGGGAACATTAAGATGCCAAAATATTGCCCCTATCAGAAGCAACACGAAAATTGCTGAAGATTGATAGGTATAAACAACCCAGCCTATTTCATTGCGCTAGTGAAATTTTGACTATCTTCCTACCTTAATCGTTTTTTGTCCGTGTGTTTGTAGAGGAATGTGAGCATTTCTGGCAGTCGGAATATCACTGACTTAATTTCCAAGTGAATGTGAGCACCCTAAATGAAACTAAATGCTTAACGCGCTGTTTGTTGACTTTCCAAAGGCGTTCGCTATTGATGGGCCGTTAAGCCAGGTGGATCCTAATTCGGCAGTCGAACAATCTTAAAATTTGCCAGAATTATCAAAATCCCAAACTGGGACGAATTTCAAGCCTGTGGAAGTCCATCCGAAGAACTAAATGTGCCAATGAAGTTGTAAGTTTCAGGCCAATTTTATCCTTCTGTTGTTAAGTTGCAGTGCTCATAGAGACATTTTTAAATCTGTAAGATTTTGTAGTTATTTAGTATGAACTGGTCAGTCAGTATTTCATTGAAAAATGTCTTCCTTTTCACCCCAACGTAATGTGGTTTGCACAGCCCTGGAATACGGGATGAAATGACATGTTTCATACCTACAACATTCCACTCTGGCTTAAACATGAATGTTTTTTTTAATGTCTGCTTGTAATTAGCTTCTTTCTGGTTCTCACTAAAGCCCACCAAACATACATGTGGATGAGATTAGGCTAGGATGTTAGATTAATGCTTAACGAACATAAAATTAACAACCACTGACCAAACCAAATCATATGAACACCAAATATCGAACATAGCGTTAATTTCAGAAGCCTTAAAAAGGTGTGGAAATCAGCTTCTAACTTCAGCTGATTGCAGACTTTCATCCTGTATGCTGCCGGCCTCATATCCGATTTTTAGCCGATTTTATCTACACTCTCTGCGGAAGCTTATGCCCATTCGCTGAACCGAGTACAGCTCAGGTTCTTCAGCACAGGTTCTTTATAAGGCAGAGCAAATTGTATTGGGCAGCTTCTATGAAATGTATGGCACCGACCAATGTTACTAAACAGCCCTTGTGTAAAAATATAGAAAAAAGCTGATTTATGAGGCCAGGAGAGACCCAACCTACCTCACACACATAGGATGCAGGCGAGTTTTTATATATATTAATTTTGACTTTGTATCGGGGTCGCTAACATAGGTACCTGGTGAAAAGACACACATGCAGGCAGCTTTCTATTCGATAGCGACCCATTGGCCCGCGGCCAACCTACCAACCTCAGTAACTACGGGACAGCTTGATCTGTGGGCCAAACTCTGTGGGTAGAATGGGACATGCAGAGACCAGAACTGCAATGCTGGCCCGCCGCAAAGCCCCCACAGATAGGATCAGAAACGCTTTTTCTAGTTTCAGTTATCATCGTTCATTTCTGAAGAGCAAATCAAAATCACGAAACTGCGCGCGGCGTACGTGGAAGAATGTACAGGAAACCACTAGAAAAGAAGTAATCCTTACATGTGAAGGGGCGTGATCAGTACTTTTTCAGTCAGGCGAAATGGTCTGCAAGTTATTTAAGAATGTTGGACATACATACGTACAAATACCAGCAAGTGGAGAAAGGATAGACCATTCTCAATGCCCTCCAAAGCATGATTAGCGCTAGCTAAGTCAAGACACACATCAGGCACAGGGTACCCGTCATAGTGGGTCAGGTGTGAAATTCACTGGCAAGAACGAACACTCAGCACCATGTGCCACGCCTGAAAGTGTCTTAAGTACGTAGATAGCCCAAAACGATGAGCGAACACAAGTCACTTTCTGTGACCATATAAAGTCTCAGTCTAACTACAACCTTGGGTGACCGAGGAGAGCAGGCACCTCGATTCGAAATTATCATCTGTTTGTGAACCAAGGATCGAGAATCTTGCATGACCCAACAGGACCGAAGAATATGTACCGAATTCTTCAGATAACCACAGGGTCTACGATAGAAGATCGTCTGGTCACTGACTATGCCGGGAGTTTCTTACTGTCGTCCTCATCAGGTTGCACCGGAGTCAGATACCGCAGACAAATACTCAAGGAAACACAAGCTATTGATCGGAAAGAGGCGAAGCAGCTGACCCTCACAAGCCGTGACTATCAAAGCGGTTATACAGACTATCGCCCCAGGCAGCCATCATTTCTTCTTTGTTGTTCACGCACGCACCTTCGACCCTGATCGGAAGGCTGAGTTGGAACAAGAAACATAATTGTAAATTGGATGATGGATTACAAAGCCATAGTTCGATGTGCGGTCTTTGTCACGGTCCTCATATATAAGATCCAATAATCTTCATGTGTGCTTGTTGGAACGCCAGCTGTATTTTGTTGTTCACTGTGGGAGGTAATCAGTACGCTGAAACCAAGGGATGGTCGAACCCTTGTGGAGCTGCTGACCTCTAACCTCACCCAGACTGGCGCCCAGACTACCCGGTCGGCACCTCTAAGAGGTTTTCAGCGCACCCACTAATTAAGTTGAGACGAATTCCCTAGTGGCTGACAGTCGACGTACCCGCCTTATATATCTACTTATCTATACCATACGGAACTCTTTGTGATTGTGCTCAGATGGTCATTAGTGGTGTGGCAGTATGTTGTCACCTGGTCCGGTATCACCAGAGCGTTATGTTCAGTGTGATACCCATCCTCACCATAACACACCTGTACAGTCTGCTGGCTTTCAACAGTCCTATTCATGTTTACTCACTGCTTGTATTCTTTGAGGGACTACACAAAATTCAAAAGACCACAAGCAGTCGCGAATCCGGCTTCTCCCAAGTCATCCAGATTATTACAGTCATGGGCGTGTATGTGTGTGGAATCTCAACAACCACTGACGGATGAGCAAAGGTATTTCACTGTGCTTTTATGTAGACACCTTTTGGATATCGGGTTCTCAAAAACTGATACTCATACTTTATGACCACTCATATTTGCTTTCATGCATCCAAAAATTTTCAACATTTATTTCATATTCATATTGCCAAATCAAATCTTTTCGGTCGTTTTGTGCAGCTGGCAAGCGTATAAGATAGTTCAATGTGTTCTTTCTCATAAAGTATTTTAGAGAGATGGGCAACTTCGGGTTACTTTTTGGCCCATATGAGAATAAATCTTGTTCGTTTTGTCTCCTGTCTTACGAATGGGTTCGGATGGGTCAGGTCCGAACTGTATGATGCTAAAAAACTCACTAGGACGTATTTGACTGATTAGAGATGATTCTCAGGTTTGGTGAATAAGGATCAGCTGATTGATTTCCCAGGGGGATGGCACACAAACGAACCTATCTTCCCTTTTTATCTAGAATCGAAAACAGCTTCAGCCTTCTAGGAAATAAATCCAACTGTGATTACCCGACAAACAGTATGGTGCCCATTTGTGCGAAATAACTCATGCGAATGATGGATTGATTGATTGCTTGATTGATTGACTGATTGATTGATTGATTGGAGAATTAAGGCATAACTATCTATCCACTTTGGACAGTGCTGCTCATCTCGACAGTTTGACTGTCTTTAGGAACTAGAGTCGGTTGCTTCACTCTGATCAAGTGTTTTATAGCTGAATGCAACAAGAACGTTTTTGCTGTCAAGTATAAAATCAATATTTTTTATCACCAAAAAGGGAAGAAGTAGCTTACCAGGATGGACTGTAAAGCTCTGTTTGAGCAGAAAAGCTTGGTAAGTTCCCCCGGGGACCTTAAGATTGCAGATTTTGGCCACTATTTGTCATACAACCTTTAACACTATATACTCTACGATGGTGTCAGTTGCTCCGAGTCACGTATGGGATAACCGAAATTGCAAACGCAGTGCCCCTTCTGGAATAAAACCCAAAATATACATTATTTGCTAATAATTACCGGAGATGCTGTCAATAATCCTACGGGGATTTGATAGACAGATAAATAGCTAGGCAAAACTTCATTTGTTGTCAAACATTCTCAACTGCTACAGCTTTCTCTGGAATAATTTTCCGAGGAAGCCTGTTCATGAGAGAACACTTATTTTGCCAGTTCTTACTGCCGGTTTTTCTATTGAGAGCAACATCACGTCTCTCCTTCCCGAGATTTTGTATATCCCGGTCCATTTGACCCATTTTTGCACTCAATTACTAGTAATCAATAATTCGACAAAAACTTGTTCTTTTCATTCACTAGTTCGAAAAACATCGATCTTATCCCAGAATCTATCCTCGTATTAACGATAAGGAATTTTATCAGCATAATGTAAACATGGTAGTAAACAGAGGCAGAAAGAAAAGGACAGATAGAGTTCCGAGTTAAAGGAAGGTCAAACTAAGTTTGCAGAAAGCCTGGAGGGCTTTTCCTACCACGAATTTCAACGTTGATTTGTTCAGCTGAACAGAGTCTTTCTGGTTATTAGCCCTTAGGCTGATATGATGCTCCACTTTCTGGTTGATTTCTTTCCACGGTAACTGTTGCGAATGGCACAAACCTGGTAATTATGTAGGACACAAACGTCCAATGTGTACACCAGCAAACGAGAAAGACCTGTCCCGAATTTCGACTGCTGCGTTTAAATGTTAGTTATGTACCCTAACACTACACCTGTCAGTTCTAGCGAATTCTGTATTGATCGCCGCACTCGGTCATTTACATAATTAAGACGTCTGGTTTTGGACGACTGGTGGATATAGTGTCTTCCAAACAGCAAACATCTGTGCATCTCGCGATTCCACTGACATTGAGTTTAGTACCCCAGACTTCACCAAATCCACCATGGTATTCAGGCACGTAGGTCACATTTGGTCTCAGCTAAGTATGAAACCTAAGTAAACACTCTGATAGAGAAAACAATGGTAAATCATCTTGTAGAATAGAGCTTTGCAAAGTCAACAGAAGTCAAGCTGCTCAAAATCACAGGTTAGTCACTCAATCATGAAACTAAGTTATCTTGAAACGTCGTGAGCATGAGCACGATACAGTCAACCAACCACTGAACTATTTCAGAGATCCTGCGCAGTTGACCGATTTTAGTTTGTTTTCTGGTACCAAACTCCGCAGTTCCTTGAGAATCGTTACAGCGGTTAGACAGGCCATTCCCAACTCCCTCCGTGGAGTATACAGATGTCACACTGACCAATAGCATGTGCAAGTTATCGTGGATAAAGTGAGGCTCCTTTCACTTCATTTTTAGCCATGATTCTTTCTGCCCCGAGTGAGCCCACTGAAAGTTCTTCCTTGTGGGAATCCTACAGAGCTGGCTATACTGTTCCGCTGCGTGATTAAGCAAACCAAAAGGAAAACATTTGCTCCTGCGAACTTGTTCCATCAAAATGGTTCCTAAATCCCATGTTTTCCTTCTGCATGGTGCCACAGGGATAAGTCTTTTTGCCAATTCAAAGAGGTTATTTATCAGGGACCCATCAGTTGAAATCATTCAGTAGCAGGTTCACGCTGCCATGGAAATTAGCTCCTCTGTTTCTCTGAGACCGGACTGAATTATCCACTTCTAAGACCCTTTCCTCTAATTCAGCACACCCTTCGTGACCTGAGGCGATTATTTCGATAAATGAGTACGCCTTTCCCGACTTGAGAAGCATTTGGCGCATGCTACCTCACTTGTCAGATATCTAGGATTGCAGTTTAGCCGCATCCAAATTTAGACACCACATATGAGCCCCATAGGAAGGAAAACTCGACATCGAGATTTTTCATGCGATGCAGACTGACCTAAGTAGGCGTTCGACGGCCAAAGAAGGATTTTTCGAGCTAGTCACTTGGAACCGAAGTCTGCGGAACTTAAAATTACCGACGAATATTTCAGGATACCATGCCAGTTCTTCGCTGAAGCGAAGAGGACACAGCTGTTGGAGCACTTTACGAAAAAACTGGAAACGAGGCATATCTACATTCGAATCGGTAGGTTTGCCTCAAGGCCCTTTAAGATCACCTTTTCTTCTGGTGTAAAAGGTGGCTGCAATACTGGTCAAAGTACCTTACTTTCTATCCACAAAACAGCATATACTCTAATGCTGGCACCTATCCAGAATAATGGTATGTGTTTCCAGGTCATAGAAGGTTTCCCATTTTTCTGCAATCTATCAGACTGAGCAAGCTGGATCATCTTTATTTTCGTGTATCCCATCCCTGTCTGGTCAAACTGCTGGGTTGGATATGCATATGGGAGTCTAGACAGAATCAGTAACTCTAACTATTGTGAACTACGCTCAGCGATTATCACTAGTTGCAGATGCTTAGTGGACATTCCGGAAGTGGTCCCAGAACACACTTAGTTACTCATCTATACCTTTAAAACCCAAATCACTACGAGGCACCGTATGCTGTTACACTCCTCCTCTCAATACAGACAGCCATTAGCATGCAGAGAAGCCTTCAAGCGGATGGAACAGAAACGTGAAGCTCTACTAAATCACTAGTTTTAGGTTAGCTATTCACGGCCCCTGGAATTCCGGAATTCCTCAGTCTTCTCCTTCTGAAAGAACCTACTCAATAAAGAAACTACGCCATTAGGGTAAAAAAGCTCAATTTATTGCAGAATCTGCTTGCTGAAGCATGTACCATGTGCGTGGCTCCCACAGACGTATTAAAACTCACCATCACTTAGGGGGACCAGACTTTTACCTGTTTATTACAGCTTGGTGACAACAGCCTGTGATCACGACTAGTTGTTTTGCCTTGACCTCTTCACGCAACAAAATGCAACTGTCGAACGAATCCAACCAACCTGTTCGACGAATATGCGGTGTGTAGACTTTGGGCGACAGGTTGCATAGGCGAAGCAGTGCTAAGACTGGAAAACACAATGGTCTGGACGACCTTCAAGCCAACTTGCAAACATGCTGTGTTGCTCTAACACAGGTCATTGCACTGCACCTGCCAATCATCCCAGGTCAGGCGTCAAGCTGTCCGCTGTCGTGTGATCTTAGGCAGGGTTATCTCACACCTGCTTCTCTTTAAACAGTGAATCACTTCTAGCCCAGCTCACTTACAAATTCTTGTTGACAAAAACAACTATCTTGCAGGAAAGCAGAACCGGCCTTTGTGACTGTAGGGTGTAGCTGGTTGGTTGGTGTTTTTGGCTTTGGATGTCTAACCAACTTGTAACGCTAATTTCTTAAGGATCTGGACGGACTTGCTACTCCACGATTGCGTCTTCATTGGAATATAAGGATTTACATTTGTAAAACCTCCACTTCTGTCAATATGGTGGTGACTTTCTTGCACGTTTTGCGACAAGTAGGGGAAAAACCACCTTTTCTCCTCATTGGTGATTCCTGATGTTCAACCAGAATACCGCGACATCCAACAAATTTGGAAATATCACTTAATTGAGCACTTTCTCTAGGCGCCCTGACTTTGTCAGCATAATTTCCGTCTTAAAATGAGTTTGTGTTGCGCAGTTTTATGATGTACATCCGAATATTTTTTGTGCCATTTGAAAAGTTTTACTGTTGTGTGCTATTTCAGAAACTCATTCAATAAAGTCCCAGGATTCCATACTTGCCCTCATAAATCCAGAAGTTTTCGTTCAATGCTATGCTGGTCATTTAAAAGCGGCTTAAAACAATCAGAAAGCAAAAACAACCCCACCCCCGAGTATTGAAAGCGGCAGAGAGCAATCTCGATGCCTGTTGTCTTAAGTTAAACTAGTCTCATTATATAGTTCGGTGGAGGTATTGTGCGGCGGGAGACAGCCTACAAGCGGATGCACTTGTTACCTCTGTCAGATGCGTCGCTGGCATGCGCCATGCGATTATCCAGGAAGTTCGTGAAGATGACGGCAAAAAGCGCTTCTGCAACTCTTTGTTGCGCACTACATTGGGGACTGTGCCTACCTGATGAGCTCCAAGAAGGGCGAAACCGGTCGTGGGCTGTCGAAGAATTTTCAGCAACCTTATGAGTAGTGCATTAAGAATATACATGTATCGCGATATCTCGAATATAGTAGCAACTGAAACATGAGGCGGCCTGGTGCAGGACATTCAGTTACCTGGAAACATCACAAACGAGAGATTCAGCTGGGTTCCAGGTGAGTCTGTCGCAGAACCAAATTTGCTTGCAAATGAGTGTATTTCACTACAAGAGTCTGTCTTACTTCCTGGCCGAGCTAACAGTGCTTCACTGTTTGAAGAGAAATAGGTGTGAGATTTCACACGACAGCGGACAGCTTGAAGCCTGACCTGGGACGATTGACAGTTGCAGTGCAATGACCTGTGTTAGGATAACACAGCATGTTTGCAAGTTGGCTTGAAGGTCGTCCCGACCATTGTGTTTTCCAGTCTTAGCACTGCTTCGCCTATGCAACCTGTCGCCCAAAGTCTACACACCGCATATTCGTCGAACAGGTTGGTTGGATTCATTCGACGGTTGCATTTTGTTGCGTGAGGAGGTCAAGGCAAAACAACTAGTCATGATCACGGCCTATTATGATAAATGGGTAACGAACTCTACTGGGGACGTCCCACGTATTCGGTGGAAATCGCTGGTTGGTCTGACTCAACGCGTTAAGCAGGCAACGAATGTGCGCTTCAGGCCATGTGGATTAGATGAGGTACCATACCGCAAATGAAAACGACTCCTGGCTTGGCTCGATAAGATCAAAAAAACGTAGCGTATTAATAGCATTGGAAGTGTTTCGGACATTATATTATCCGCCAAAACGTCGGCTAGTTGTATGTAACACCTTAACTGGTTAGTGCTGGTAAGAAAGAGTACATCTGCATTGTTCACAAGAGCGATATGTCATGCCTACCTGCCAAATAAAAAACTAGCGAAGTGGCACTCCCTCTCTGTGACGTCCAAAACCAATGTGACCCTCATTTCAACCTCAAGATACAGTTTACCGTCCTTTGGAGATAACAATGCCTCTGTATCACGACAACATATGATTCTAGTTTCGAGTATTTAACGGAGACAGAACATCGTCCAGTGTTTGGAAGAT